>JAVYIG010000234.1:0-225000 GCA_035222895.1 Strongylocentrotus droebachiensis | reverse complement strand
CGTTGCTATCTAATGAACAGATTCCCTTATTTATCCATCCTTTCTGTGGATTTGTCGATGTTTTGATTTCAGCTAGACTTGTGTGAAGTGTACTCAGTACTCGTATGTATTTATAGCTAATTACCCTAATTATTAAAGTAAATTAGGAATTAGCTAATTGGATCCCAAGAGACGACTCGCCTCTAGTCACATATGATTAGTGATTTCCAATCAACCACCTCCTGCATAACAAAAACTTAACATTTTAAAAACAACTTTTTAATAAAGTTTATATGGTACAGGTACTACAGGCTCATTCTTAGAACATTGAATAATATTTTTATTTTTATTTCTTGGTAGCAGTTAAAAATATATGTATTCATAATTCATGGATAGAAGTTGTACATAAAAATGGGTCAATTTATTGGTGAATGCATCGTTAAAAAAGAGTTTGCAAGAGCGCGAAACTTTCTAACACCATTATTTCACGGTTCTTGTTAAAAAAGTGTCGTTCGTATGTCAATGTCTTAAACTATGTAGCTTTAACCACGACAACACCACATTCCCATCTCATGTATCGGCATGTGCATCGTCAAAATCATTCCGTCTGGGCTATAATTTTCATCTGCAACGGGTCAATTAGTCGTCTGAGGATGACTGTCCTATCCTAAATTTAGTCCCCGGATCCTCTCCTCTTTCCGCTCACTAATTTGGATCTACATCTGTATACCCTTTAGAGCTACAACCATTCATCATTCATACTGACATATATTTCTTTGATTATCTTTGTCTGTCTGGTTTTATTTTGTTGATCCAAAATGATGGATGATTTTTGAGAGAGATAATCACTGGTATTATTGGCAGTAGACAGGACTTTTTTTTGGTAAAGACGGAAATTAGTTTAGTAAAGACGGAAATGGATGGATGAGTTAGAAACTTGTGTCGCTTGGGTTTGTCGATATGATGTAGAATAATAAATGGTTAAATCATAATCATTCATTCGTACGAAGCATGGTTTGTGACACATCATCTTGGATCAGGTATACTATTTGCTTTTACTGGATTACCTTTTATGCACTCACCTTAATCACATTATGAGAGTAAGGTAGTGATATAGAAACGGAAAATAAGAGATGAAATGAGAGATGAAACTATGAAGAGAGGGATGTGAGAGTGAAAATAGATTAATGTACTGCTAACGTCATGGACAATCATATATCTCTCTACAAAATTTGCCGTAATCTTTATACCTAGTCTTTAAATAAACATTTTAATTATTTTTTCTCTATAGGAATTTCGGCAAAAATAATATAATATGACGGATGCAAACACCTTAATTGCATTCAAATGTATACTTTCATTTACAGCGAAATAACACTCCCACGTAATTTATTAGACATTCCTAAATGTCATCGTCTGATAAAATCGTTATCTGATTTGATAATTTAATTGCAAGTTCAGCCAGTTTCAGCGCGATTAGGCAAAGCTAGTTACATCAAACATCCCCAATCATTCACCCATCGCCGTTCGTGAAGATAAATGCAATATGCATTGTTATTATCTTTCAATTATACGCCGTTGGTGATGCGAAGAGGAAACGCTGCATGCACGCGCTATGAGGTGACAAGTGGGAGGTGACTGTTTGGGGCGGAGCCTGGTTTTTTTTTTAAAGGGGGAGGTACAATTCCGAAAAATTGCCCTATATATAATGGGATAGCATATTGTTATTATTTTGTGTTTAAGTTGAGATGTGACGATGGGGTCTCAAAAGAAGGTGGCATGGGTTAGTTCATTGGTACAATAAAATTATTGAATGAACATTGCCCATAATGAGGATAGTTATGTGTCCGACTGACGTTAGCCCGATTCCATACCCGTCTTGGACAATGTTTGCCTAGTCACGATCAGCTTTTATTACTAATGGAGCAAAAATCGCCCAAGTTGTACCTACAGTTGATTATAAAGTCGGTCAATTTCTGACCCAACTTAACCGTGTTGTGCCCCCCCCCCCTCTCTCTCTCTCTCTCTCTCTCTCTCTCATCCGCCACTGACTCTCTGGTTGATTTCAGCGCTCCGTCGCTTCATCTATCTATGAACATGTAGATCCATGATCTAACCCGTCTGATCATTCTAACAGAGGAGAGTAATACAGGAGTAACTCTAGCTAGGAATCATTGGAGACGTAGCAGTTCGTAATTGTATACATTAGTCGCAGCAGGGGGAATTATCATCAATGGACATCATTGTGAATGCCTATTGGGAAACTATGCTACCCTTTTCTCCCATATCTCTGCCCTATAGCATGTAGCATGTACAGAATGTATGTATAGCAGACGACATCCCGAAACTGTCTGACGGTTCCCGCCATGTTGTTCTACATTACACGCCAACATTGCCACCAGCGCCCCTTCCCCCTCCCATGCCTGCCCCCTGAGAATTATTATTATTTGCACGCAATGGTGATCTATAAAACGATTGATGACTCTCTCTACCAGCATGGACGGTTTAAGTTACCTTCTCTAAGCTCCCACTTGGGGAACTAGTAGCATCACCATGGCAACAAAATACGTGAAATTTGACAATCGATATTCATGTAAGGAAAATTTTCATTTCTTAAAGCACCAAATAATCAATACGTCCGTCCATTATTGTTTGAAATACTAAATTTGATGTTGCTAGAACACAGGAGAAAGATTTTATTCAATTGCTCGCAAAGGATGACAGTATGAAAGATGAAAATATGTTGTTTTTATTCGGCAAAATTAAACATCAAAATGCATTACTCAAAACATACATTTCTAAATTCGCATGATATACCAGACATGCTCTATGGGAGGCCGAGTAATATTATATTACCCACAGTATCATGGATTACAAAAATGGGAAAGGAGGAGGGAGACATTTTGAATGAATATTTGGAAACACCAGTGGGAGTGTTCTTTCTGTGTGATAGCACATAAAGACTGAGTTGCCAACGGGAGATCTCCGGTATCATTATTCCATTAGTGCTCTCAAATTATCAAGTATCACAATTTGATAATTTCTTATTTTGGGCCGACGTTTTTTTCTCTCAAAATTTATTTGATATTTCTCCTGTCTACTCAGGCCCTCAACATTCCATGAATGTTTATTTACCCTTTACAGAAAGTATGATAGGACGTGCCGGAATGAAGAACAGCCATTTTGTGTTGATTTTCTTTTGCTTTCTAGTGCCGTCCCTTCGGAAGGGGTTGGCGGCTATGCACCTCCATCGCTTTCTGTCGGTGTGACTTTGCTTTATCAACCTTTTTGTCTTTAATATTCAATATTGTATCTCCATCCTCCAAACCATAATACTCTAGTCACACCGACGAGACCGACACGAGACCGGAACCAAACCGACTCGGACCAAACAATGAGTTACATAACCCCGAATGGCAAATAGTCATTCGGTTTGGAGTCGCTTTGGCGGTGTGACTTGTGTATTGACGCTACATCTGGACTGACTGATGCATGCCTCGCATGGCAAATGACCGTTGTCTTCAGAGGGATAAGAGCATACATATGTAAATGTCAAACAGCACACAGAGGCCATGTGTGATATACCACAAGCATGTTAACATGGAAAGGGGGAGAAAAAATATTTACCCGGTACATTCATCGTCGCTTCCATGAGCGATGCGACACGTTCCCCTCGAATGTTTTGACAACCCGTTGCCTTTTTAGGGCCACTGTCCGTCATTGGCTGTGCCATCTAAACCAAGACGGTCTACAACTAACACGAACTTAGGTGGAAAATAGGTCATGCGTTCCCTCTCATGTTCGTTATTTTACACTTTTACTTCACTTGCTGCTTTGCATGTATCCTCGATGATATTTCTCAGTTTGTGTCCCAGACGTAACGGGGTGTAGTATAATAGTTACAAATAATTTACGTTTTTGAGTTTGATGCTGGGCATGTCCACACTCATAAGGCTCTTGTCCTAAATGATCAATTCAAAATAATGTGAATAAAAAGGCTCCCCCCCCCCTCTCTCTCTCTCTCTCTCCCTCCCTCCACACCCCCTCTCTCTCTCTCTTATATCCATTGTACATGAAGCGTCATTTCAAATGAGTTATTGCATACGCTGATCAAGCTTATGAGGGACATTCCTGCGTGCGCCGGTAATTGGCGCCATTAATTCAACGCCGTGTTTGTATGGATCATTTAACTTGTGTGCGATATCACTCTGAAACGGTGCGTCAATACTGCGCCAATGGTTGACGCAGACCTACGTCAGCAAATTGCGCCTCGTGCGCTACGGGCATTAACTTTCCCCATTTCCCTCTGCGTTGGCTGCTCATCCTAAATACATTATCTCATTTTCTTCTTCTCTGCCGTCAAATTTGCCCATCCTTGTCAACCCTATCCCATCACCTGATTCGTTTTCTTTTTCTTTATCCCCTCTTTACCCCTCTCTCTCTTCTCTCCCTCTCTCTTTATCCCCTCTCTTCTAATCACCTATCTTCTTAGAGTCACCTTATACTAATATCATCTCTTATTTGCCATTTCACTTTAAATCCTACCCGATAGGTGTATGCATCCCAATGCGAAGCGATTATTAGACAAACGGATGTGCCCGCAGCATCGAAACGTGATTAGAAAGGGTACTTTTCGATCATAATAAAAAGATAATGTTTCCCTCTGAGCTGTAATGTCATCATAAGCTTCCGTGGTGGAATATTGACATGAAGTTGTTTTGACGGCAAAGTATCTTCCTCAATCATCTATCGTATCGATGACGAACATGAACTCGCACTTCAAGTCTAGGTGAGAGATTTTGAAAGGCCAATATGCGAAATTTATCTAATTTTGTAGCAAGAAATCCCCGATTCTAAATGGCTGCAAAGATGTAGTCTATTTCTAAATGAGATTATAAAGGGGAAAAACAATAACTAAGGTAGGATTCCTCCAACAGACGCCGTAAAGGTGTTTCAACTTAAATCTACAGACCGATCGATGAACAGAAACAGATCTCAATGTCAATGTTAGGAGGATTTAAGAGTATTGTCGATAATCCAAGTTTTGGCTGAGACAAGAAAATATGACATGACAAAGAAATCTATCAGAGATAGAGGCTTAGGCGTGATTTCATTGTTACTTCACACTGTGAGTGTTATCGCATTAAGTAAAAATTCAGAGTTTGATGGCTCTTTATAAGATTAGGATGTTTTCTTTAGAAGTTCGAGCATCATGATCAACGACATCCTCTTCTTTCAAATTTATTCATGTTTCCATCAAAACATTACAAATCAATTATCAGCATTTAAAAGAAATTTAAGAAATACATGTTGGAAACAGAGGGGTCCACTAAAAAGCAATGCTTGTACAAGTGTGAACACCTCAAATGAAACTTAGGAATAATGAGTAATTAAATTAACTAATCTGTAACTACAAAAGGAACTACAAAATAGGGGAAAGAAAAAGGGGGATGCCAACAGAATTACACATGAAAAGGTATCATAACTCCTTTTGCATGAGGATCTTGGTTTCTCATTTAATATGCACACGTTATACAGCATGATTTACCAACGGTCCAACGTGTAACTTACGAATAAAATCATTTCACTTCCTTTTTCATATAATGTTGTACTTGTCATATTCATATCTGCATCACTCAATCAATTCCCAACACAAAAGAGGTATTGAGAGTTTGAAGTGCTTTTTAAAATTCCCCTTCTCCCCTCTTAATCCCATACCTATAGTCGCAATACCCTCTTTTAATCTGAAGTTGGACTTCGTGCTGAGTGATTTGGAACGATGCCAGTAGGACCAACAATGATTTTAAGTATAAATTGAATAAAAAAACAGGAAATAGATCCCTTGCCCATACACATCACCGTTCTCTATTTTATTTTGGTCATTCCAACGGCCTGCAGGCCTATAGTAATTTTGAGATTTTGTTCCCCGAAAAAGAAACGTTGTGAGATTCTCTGGTTCACCAGCGAGGTAACACGAAGCTAGTTCAATTTGAAAGCGGTGGGTCTGCCGATGGTGTAGAATTATGGCTACTCTAGCCGAGGCACGTTTTTTGTTTCAGGAAATTAAATTCTGCAAGAATGGGGCGGAGACCCAGTTCGGTCTCTTTGTAGGGGCGGAACAAGAATATTTTCACAAGGGGAGGGTGTCCTAAGAAATGTGCCGGCAGCAGTGCCAAAATCGGACACATTCCCCCTCCCCACCTCACACCCCAAAAAGAAGGGGTCCCAAAGATGTAACAAATTTCCGAAGAGAGTAAACATCGAGACTTGATCTGCCAACTAGGGTTTAAAAGTAGATTCCTAGGCCGACACAACTCCGATAACATCTATGGAAGTGCCCACCGATTTCAAACAGGGGTCGTCACATCCCAATCCCCCCCCCCCCTCTTTTGGCAACCCCTCTAGTCTGCTTTCTTCCTCGACATCAGTATGGATGTCATGTACATGTACGACTACGAGCCAAACTCCTTTGGGGGCAGAGATGCATGCATACGAAGAAGAAAATATGGTCGGAATATTATAAGACTCGTCAGACAGACATCGAGAGAAAATAGAAATAGTGCATTTGGGAGGTTATATTAGCTATGCCAATGTACCCCAAAGGCCCTTCAAAGCACTTGTATTTCCATAATCTAAAGGAGGTAATTATTTCCATAATCTAAAAAAGAGAAGTCCGAATATCATTTGTAAATCAAAATATCCTATCCCATTAGTTATTTTGATAGCTATAAGGGGAAAACGTACATGACAAACGTTGACCTAATCTTTATCGGCCGGAAATTTGTTTCTCTCACTTTTCTCCAATAACAATTTTACATGTTTACGATGTTTTAATGTTAATAAACATGAATCATCCAAGTATGATCTTTTTGGCAACTTTGTACACAATAAACATGGTCAAAACGGAATAGGGTGTGGGTAGTTTCTCCAGCAAATGGTATGCCAACTTGTTATCTTTGGCGACATACACTAAGACTTATGGTACATGTATCTTTGTCTTTCTAATAATCACAATGATAGTTTAAGGATTCTACCTTCTTGGTACCCATTTACTTCACCTGTATCCAAAGTGGCAAATTTACATTATTGTCTTGTAGAAGAATTATAATAACTTAATCTGTAACTAAAGTTAAGTGGAACCATAAACTGATATTTGTGACAAGCATCAAGCTCATCCACAAGGCTCAAGTGAGTACTTCTACTGCATCGAATAGGTCCATGTGCATAGTAAGACGGCTTACAACCATAGAAAAGGGTCAGTAATTTGTCAATAATCCCACATATAGACTTTCGTGGAATGTCCGATCGAATTTTTCTGTCAATACCATCCACACCATTTCCTTCAAGATTTGTTTAACCTCGTCTATAGATCTCTAATAGTTGGGATTAAAATCACCTAATTCTTTCCAGATCCATTTAAACATAATACACATCGATAAAGATTATTCCATACAACCCATGGTCTAGCTCCACCCCTCCTCTTTATGCATCGGGGCATGGGGATTTGCATGTGTATTAGTGTATTAAGCAAGTGTTAGATATTAAGCAGGTGTTATGTATTAAGCAAGTGTAAGCAGTACTCAATGTGCATTGTCACGTAAGTTGGTCGATAGCTTATTTGAAGTTCTTATGGTCGAGTTCAGAAAGAGAAATTGATAGACCAACACATTTTCTTGTTTATTTGTGGCTATGATCATACATATTCACAGTAGAGCAAGCTATTTGCCTGTTCACCGAACCCCATCAGAAAACAGGTGTTAATAATCTATAAGCAATATACATGCATGTTATTAGAGAGAAATTATCTTTTTCATAACTCGTAGGACTAGTGTAACATCACGAATTGTTCCTCGTGAAACAAATTTATGAATTAACGGACAATTTATGATATATAAATCTACGTCCTCTTTATCTCTATTTCTCTATGTCTCTCTCCCCTCTCTCTCTCTCTGTCTCTCTCTCCTCCTCTCTCTCTCTAATTCATGGTTAACAAGATCATGTTGAAAAGATGTGTTTAAATAATTGGGATATAGTTAGGACCATCATAAGCATCTTTCAAAGCCTTGATAAATAAAACAATGTACACTATACCGTGGCGATTCAGACGTGTACTGTCATATTGTAATGCTTTCAGAAGTGAAGAGAGCAAAGAAAAAGAGAAAGAGAGAGGGTTATAAGAAAAGAGAAATTACTCTACACCCGATCGGGTATATTCTTTCGCTTCCATTTTCTTAAAGTGAGACTTCCATGTAACCTAGCGTGCAGTGTGTTACTGTCAAAAAGTACAAGTTCTTTTTGGTCACAGTCAGAATCAACAATTCATGTTAACTAAACAACCTTGTTTGCACCACCTAAAAGAACTTTAACGAGCTCAACGATTTCCTATTATCATGGAGGATTAAACTCCAAAAAATAACAAAAAGGACCTGCATACCAGCCGGTGTCAATACTGATTATTATTTGAACCAAACATTTGCAAAACGTCAAATTGACAATAGCATTTGTGACGTCATGCTGAATCAATAATAAATTGAAAAAGACCGTAATCGGTAATAAATTTCACACGTTTACAGTCCTTTGTGGGAGTTTCGTGTGTTATAGCACGCCGATGATTATCTCTTGGAATCATAGCTATTTGTCAAAATATTCGAAAGGGCACTTGTTTGATGTTTTATAAATATCTGTTTTGAATATTTGTTTACGGAGGCGTTTTCATAATTTCTTTTTAACTTGAAAGGGGATACAAGAATTAGACTTCATAACTGCGTGAATAAAGTCATTATTTGTTCAGGGTATATGACAGACGGGAAGTAAGATAATTCCATTTTGATAAGATGAAATATCTGTAAATTGTTCAAAATGACAATTCAGGTATTTTATAAAAAGAACATTTATATTTCTGTGAATTGTGTATTTTGGAATGACTTATGACTAAAGTCATTGTTGCGTTTCCTTTGGGGGAGGAGTCGGTAGTCGTGCAAAACAACGAGGCATTTTAGCGTAAGCACTCATTCCATCTGGCAGGTGTCTGTTATAAGTGCTTATGCCTCTGTCACATATACACTCCGGGGCCCGTACGGCGAGTAAAAACAGACATTTTGGGAATTTCCGGCCGGTGTCCGGCCGGCTGCCGTCAAGTTCCTACGGGCGCCGGGACAGTTTTCTAAGCCGTACGGGCGCCGTGGTGCTGAGTCGGCTGCTCCCAATTCTCCCGGCGTTTTTATCTGACCGTTAGCCCGTAGAAAGCCCGTAAAGGGCCCGTGGGGCACCTTACGGGTCCCGTGCGGGCTCCAGGCGGTGCCCAGACGGGCCCCTCACGATTTTGGGGGTCAATTTTCATGAAAAATCTTTACGGGCGCCTTGCGGTGCTCAAGGGTTCCATACGTGTACCCTACGGCGCCCTCACGGGCCCCTCAAGAGACCCGGGTGATATGCACAACAATAGGCGTCTGCCGTCCGGGGCCATTTAAAATGAATATTGCCCGTGCGGGTCCCTCACGGCGGCATCTCGAAATGTACAACGCAGTTTTAAATACAGGAGATGCGGATACCAGAGGACACCTACAGAGTGAGTCGGAAAAAATGTTCCACTTTTTAAAAGTTGTATTGTTTGAAGTATGAATATTTAATCATGAGTTTCATGATATGTCTTGATAGATTTATCCTCCCAGTACATTTAGGTACCATTTTCATTTGAATCTCTGCATGCATGACTGAACATCAGACAATCTTTACAAGACTGCTAGATCGATCTCACTTAATTGAGCCAAGTTGCTGGGTGAGGAATAAAATAATGTTTTGAACAAAGACAGCCAGTTTTTTTCAATTATCCAATTAGCCAGACAGACAAAAGTACACAAACACACGCACACGCACACGCACACACACACACACACACACGCATACGCACACACAACACACACGGTGACAATTTTTTCATACTTGCCCCTTTTGTGATTGAGCATTGATTTTTATCAAGATCACTGAATGTTTAAGTGGCATAACCATAAAAATCTTTCCCTTTTGTACACATTCACTACCACCATCATGTCATCATCATCATCATTGCCATCATCTTAATCTTCATCATCATCATTATCATCATCATCATCATCATCATCATCATGAAGCACAACATCCGCCAATACGCACCAAGAGGACAGCGGCCACTCAACTTATCGTACGATAACAAGAATTCCTGACAAAAAGTAACAGTTTGGGTGGGCCTTGTCGGGAATGGAATGCTCATTTATGTGCGTGTGCACGTGCGTGTGTGTGTGTGTGTATGTGTATGTGCGTGTGCGTGTGCGTGTGTGTGTGTGTGTGGGTGCATGTGCGTATACGCGTGTCTGACTGCCTTTGTTCAATGCACTGTTTTATTCCTCACCCAGTAACTTGGCGCAAGTGAGGTCTGGCAGTCTTGTAAAGATTGTCTGATATTCAATTTCAATTCAATTTCAATTTAGTATTATCCATTTCTGGATATTTTATTCAGTGATGCATGCAGAGATTCAAATGAAAATGGTACCTAAATTTATTAGGAGGATCATGCTCTATCAAGATATATCATGAAACCCATGATTAAATATTCATACTTCAAACCATACAACTTTTAAAAAGTGGGACAATTTTTCTGACTCGCTCTGTAGTTCAGTGCACCGCACGGCACCCGTCCGGGCGCCTTGAGGACCCTGGCCGGGCCCCGGCAGGGCACCTTCCGGGACCCATCGGTACACCTGGTCATCGGACGGAGCCCGTAAGGTTACCGGTCGGCACTCGGTCGGCACCCTGCCGGCACCCTTACGGGCGCCTTGCATTTCACTCGACCAATTTTCTCAGGGCACCTCCCGGGCGCCGCAGAATATGTGACCACACATGCCGTAGAAATGAAAATCGGACGGTTCCCGTACGGTCTCTGAATCCACGGCAAGCCGCCGGGTAGGGAGAATCGTACGGGGCCCGGTTTATATGTGACTTAGGCATAAGCCATGCTTATAGCGAAAATATGTATATTTTCCTAAATCTAAATGAGTTAACTATAAAATCTTGAAGGGAAACATTACGATTTTTTAACTCGAATTATTTATAATCTGAATTTTATGATAACATTTTAATGTGCATTTTAGTATAACTGGAATACTATGCATTTGCACATCATTTCGTAGGGATGGTACGGGGAAAAGAACGAGAGAGTGACGTCATTCGGAATACATGTATGTTACATTTTGACGAAGTTTTTATAATTTGTCCAACAATGCTTAAATAATTCAGCTGGAGGTTTTTCTCGATAATCAGATTGACATATAAGTAAGCCCGGGGGCATACCCAGTATATTTGGAGCATCCATGCCCCCCCCCCCCCATCCCCCATTGAAGGCACTACAAAATAAATTCAATAATCGCACATGTACATGTAGCTGCCCTTTAGTAGTATGCCCACTTCCCCATCTGGGCACCCGTCCCCCCCCCCCCCCCTCTCCACCGCTGCAATTCATTTATACGCCACGGAGTGACGACGTTACCAATAACATTTATTAATTACACTTCTGATTAAAGAACTTGCCGACATTTTGTTTCCATCCTTATCCTTATTCATACAGATAATCTTTAACCTATGCGCGAGTTACTTGATTAAAAGTTATCTCTAGATGATCAATTAATCTACATCTGTCTTTGCGTAGGTAGTACGACATCTTTGCATTAAAAAAAAAGATATGTAGACTTTCATCATGACTGCTCGTCCAAAATATAGCGCTCAGTTGGCAGCCATTGTGAAGTTCCCTTTGAGGCAAAAGTAGGGCTGGGTCGCTAAAGACGATGAACTTGATCGTTGTATACCCGCTGTTTCGCTGTCATACATGACAAATCAATCGAATTTTGGCCGTGATGTTTAAGGTCTCATCTGTCTTGTTGACACAGGTAACATATCCGCGATATCTGAAGTTAATTGTGTGTTCCAGAGTATTTTATAGCGTGCAGGTTATAGGAATAATATATGAATTCTTTAACTTCGCTCTTCTATTTCTTTGTGACGTCACTATCTAGGCGTAGCAATTTTTCTTTTGATAAGAATCATCTAAAAATACCAAATGAAAAGAAAAGTCGGAAAGACAGGACAGCAGGAGCCGGAAAGCTGAATGATTAGAGCCACTCAACGAGAATCAAATTTAATTTCCGAGAATTTCTACAATTCTTTAATAAATTCTCCATTTCCCAATGTTTTCATACAAGCCAGGCTGAGGGCTCATCGTGCAGTGAAAATGCCATCAAAACAAAGCTTGTTTTATATTCATAACCAGTCGTGATTATAATTCCGTTGCCATGGGACCGCCTGCAAATACAATTCTGTATAGGAATGGCAAATGAATCGTCCCAAATAAAACAGTGTCCACTGAATATTACGGAATCTTCTTGCTCCCGAGGGGCGATGTGTGTTTTTTGAATAAAAATATAATTTAAATGTGATTCTCTTACACTTTTTCAATTATTGCACTTTGTGCTTTCGTGTTATCAGTTAATAAATTTTGGTCATCCTTTGTTTTAAGCACGGACTTTTAGTTTTATAAGTTCATGGTAATATTGGCTTAATGAATGCATGCTTTTAATGACAGCTTGGGTTTGTGGGATAGTAATGGATTTAACTCCCACAAAGACAAGTCATTAAACGTGTCTTACAATATCCTATTTTGGGATTGCAATGGACTGTTTTCAAACCATGTTTTACCGGCATAAAGCGAAAATGCCCCATTACATATTCATTCATTAATGGTGGAACAAAGTGTTTAAAATAATTCGGCTTATTTAATTGAATAAATAATAAATATTATAAACAAATGTAAACCGAAAGGCTCTGTTCCATTTCTACTGAATTATTATTTGTCTTATAAAGTAATATGTACATGCACATTTTATTCAGACATTTAAGTTTAGCCGTAGGCCTACTTGAAGACACTAAAATATCTCTTCGTTTCCATTTGACTACGAGGGGAAGTATATAGTAGCGTTTCTTATGATTCGCTATCTCTCATTGTGTAAGGAGATAAAGTAATTAAATAGTCATTACGCAATGATGACATCGCGTGGCTAAATCGAGGCTTCTTTATCTGTTTAATCTACATGGACATGCGTAGACATACATGTCGAGATAAAAATGATGTTTAAGGAGGGTGTTGGAAATGTCATCATATATAGACGCTGCAATAAAATCGTCCTAATGCATGCATCATGCTCGCTTACATGACTGTTGTCTGAAGTTTCTCGCTTTCGATCTAAGCAAGAAATGGTCATTTCTTCGAGATTAGCTATGAAAATGCTTAGAAAATGTGTGAATGTTTGTTTTATTACTATTGCCCATCTATGTAAACATGTGTTGGAATTACACCCTTATCATAATCGTTTTTTGAGAGTCTATCAGCCACACCTGAAACTACAACCTATTAGTACCTCTATACGTTTTACTTGAAATTTGCGTTTCGTGGGTTTTTTCTATATGGTACAACTCTTGAACACGGTTTATTTATGATAGTGCTTATAATTATGATCATGTTAATGCATTTTATATGTTTGTATGGCCGTGTTTCGGTCTCAATGTCACTGGATATCTCCGCTTTGTTTCTTTCTGTCCCCGTCTCTCATCCTTTAATACCACCCCCCCTCATCCAATATCAAACCCCACTAAAAGCTGCCCTCTCAATTCCCTTAAATTTTGTATACAAATTCTTGGAAAGCGTTAGTTTGCCTGTCTGTAATTATGCTACACATTTCAGGACTTTTCTATCCCAATTCTTCAACTGACAAATTGGCCGGCAACAAAAAGATTCGCCGCCCAAATCGAATTTCTCTATAGCAACGCCTCTGACTTTTCATTCCAATATTTCCGTCCCCATCTTCTTGTCTGCCTTCATTTATATCAACACACCAACCAATCATCTCCATGCTGCATCTAACATAATGAAATGTTCATCCAGTACATGTACCTCAAGGCTCAATCAGAGAGGCACGGCACATGATGTGCCTCCGTTTTTAGCCATTGGCTTTGTCAGACCATGGTCAAACCATCATAGTGGCGTATCCAGGAATTGACAAAAAAGGGGGCGTCCCCTTGATGGGAGGCGTAATCTGTCTGGACTTACCAGTGTGTTGGATATCCAAATATATAATATTATGTTGCATTTATTTCTGCCGGTGATGTACGCTGGCTTCACGCTACGATGTGGGCCTATTGTATTTTCCATGGGCTTTCAATCGAGGGAGGGGGTGTACCCCGCCTACACCCGCTGTTGCGAATACGCCACTGCATCATGCATTGACTCGTCAAAAATTGGTAACCTTTTCAGTCCCCTCTGCCGAGAGATAGAGGCAAGAAATCTGTACAAATAAATGTTCAGTGAACTTAAAAGCATGTATTACATTCCTTTGGATGGATTGGGCATGTAACATTCAAGGTTGTTCGGTTAATTTACCCTCCGGCGTAGCTGTAATGGGGCAAGGGGGCACACCCCCCCCCCCAACAAAAAAGGGGGAATAAAAGAAAAAAGAAAGGGGTAAAGACCAGTACTCGCCTTTAAATATTGTATTACCATTTGCAGAGATTAGGATAGGTGTCGGAAAAGAAATATGCATTAAGCCTCACAAGCTAATATACAAACTTCTCACCTTGTAATGTTTTTTTTAATTTTTAGTTAGGCAGCCATTTTGGTATCATATTTCTTTATTGTCTGAAGAAATGTTGCCCATCTCATGAAACATTTGAGAGGAATTAAAAGGCAGGAAGACGAGAAAAACAATTGTCTTAGAATCGGAGGTCATGAGGATGAAAGAGGAGGTATGAAATGTTTACTTTCACGAGGATGCTAAAAGCTTGAAAGTTTGAAACCTAATGCTATGAAACAAAACAAATGGGAAATCGCATGTGGATTCTAATTTCGAGGAACTGAATCTTTATTCTTTTGGGGCAATTGTACTCATCCATAATACCTAACACAGACAAAAAGTTTCCGCTCTGTTCAACTAATCGGAGGACGCTTTATAAATTCCATGTCTGGGCAAAAAAGGGGGATTATAAGAAAACTGTCAACGTTCTAAAACGCCTGCGGCATAACTACCTGCTCTAAAGAATCCAATTAGTTGATTGCAGGTTACGTTTTCTTACTTTCGTTCAAATAACCGAAACAATTTGCTCGTACATTGTATAATTGAAAGATTGGATCTATTCAAAGAGCATACCCACTGACAGTTCACAAGCACATCTTATCCGACATTTCTCACATGATGCTGTGCGGAAATTGCTATTGTTTAAAGATTTAGTTGAGGTCTGGTCACTTATTGCGATTACATTGTGAAAGAAACTATGTAAAAGCGACTGGAAAAAGGTTGATCATGTAGCATTTACATGAACCTATTTGCGTATACTGTGAAGTTTTTGGAATCATCAAAATAAAAAAAAATTGGCCACAGTCTTGCTAAAATTATATGCACTGTACATAAAATTGTGTATATGGGACTACACAAACATGTTGTATGAAAGTTGTGGTCCCCAATCTCTAGCTGTCACTTGTCATATTTCGAATATGACGTCATCTAAAAGGCCATTCTTTTTCAGGAGGCTTTGGTCTTCTATAATACGCTTCCACACTAACATAAAAAGAATGATAAATCTCACAAATTATTTTTCACCTTTTCCCAGAACTCAACCTTTTCTTTAACCTCTGAAGATGTACTGTCGAATTCCCTAGAGTAGACTTTGTTCCGAATACATCCATGTTTGAAGATTGAAGAAATCTATATGCAATTGGGATTATAAAGCTGGGCAAAGCAAATTTGACCTTTGGAGGTAAATATTGTTATGATGCACCATCTTGATGTAGTAAATTGAATGGATCGGGATATTAAAAGAAGGAGAAGCAGCGATCGTCATGGTCCTAACAATTTATTTCGATATTGGATCATAATCTAAAACTGTTATTGACCGGAGGGAGAAACGATGTTGATGCTCAAATATTGATATGAATTCGGGGATCCGTCTGTGTGTATTTATAGGCGGAAGATATGTGACCGAAGTTTATGTTGTTATTTTGATATCCTTCTTATATTTCACACACTTCTAACTGAATCATATTGTAAAGACATAGATATACAGTATATCCGTGTTGGAATTTTTATCGTGGCGTTGTAATAAAATGGTTTAAAGTCAAATAATAAAAATTATCGAACTGCATTTTATTAAGATATAGCAGGAATTTATTCGAAGTGTGTTCATTATCTCACTCGATAGAGGAATCGTGCCTACATGCACCTTCTCGCAAACTTTTCTAGTGTCATGCAATTTATGCGATATAATTAAAATCTAATAAAATGTTATGAGGTAATATTAAACTGAGTAGTGAGTTCATAAATAGGCCTACATATATATACCTATTTGTTCTCTGATAGACATGTAATCTGAAAATATAAAACCCGTCTTTAAAAAGTAGCCATGGTTGTCCCCTTTTTTAATGTTTCATTAGTCTAAATTAGAAGAGTATCCATTATCAGACATATTTCGTTGAATATGCCTATGAAAAGAGAATATTTATTATTATGAAGAAAAAAATTGCATGAATGTAAAATCTGCCATTCATCATGCTCATGACAGTCTTCAAGAGCAATATCTGAATACAGTCCTGTCAATGATAACTAAAATTGAATACAGATTGTGTGGCAGTGTAGCTTCCATTCCAATGATAGACCCTTATATGATGTTTAGTCTGATCTTGTTAAGAGACTCCCTCCCCCTACCGTCTCCCCCTATTCAATCTACTAGAATAAACATGACAAGATAATGGGAACTATTTCACTATCATACATTGGTTCTCACCTTCCATTAAGGATGGCGTTGACGAGTCAACATGCGATAGTAACCAATGCTCTCTCTAACATACGTCACAGGGGCGTAGCCATTGGAGAGGCGCTCAAGATATGACACCCCCAATTTGAAAAAATGGACCCTTTTTTAGGATTCAATACGATGATTATTGTCAAATAATAGCATTGAAGAGAAGGGTATTGCTTTACGTGGTCCGATCAATCAATCACTTAAATTGACATAATGCAATAGAACGATGACAAGTACTGACGAAAACAATAAAGATGTTTAATGGTGTGCATTTAGTACAATTTCTAGTTCATGCGTGTTAGGAAAACACAGAACCCCCTTTTTCTGAGAAAAGAAAAGAAAACGTGATGGGGAAAGTTAAACCGTTCTTTTTACCAGTGAGCATATAATCCTTGCTGGTAGTATGTTGGCGCCTACACAAGTGTGGTATTATATCATGTGCTGGTATATTGGTGTGTAACTTGGAAATCAATCATGTGAGATCTATTTCTCTGAACAAAAATACAACATAACTTTGGAGAACAATTTGGCTATTCTGCTACATTGCATAGAATTTTGAGAACTATGTTGCCAAAATAGATCGGGAATACCCCTTTTTGTGTTGTCTTTTTAAAAACGTTGTGATGTGAAGATTATAATGGAAGTGCATGTCATGGAGGAGCATTTATGTACATGTATTACAATCCACATAATGACGGAAAATCGTCATAATAATATTCAAAATGTTACTGTTGCAATCATTTTACAAATGATACATAGAAAAGTAGCCAACAAAAAATGTTGTCCATTATGTATACATGTAGTCCATGAATAATTCCATGCCATACCTCATCTCTTATTATTGTCCATGGTTGGCGCGGCGCCTTGCTTTGAAAGATACCCTCGGTTTGGAGGGCCTCCTTAAATCGAATTATTTCTCATATTTGTGTTTGAACTACCGACAAACCATCATTGGAATGTGCACCTTGAATAGAAGCCAAAGTCTATACCTTGTTAGATCGTTTCTCCATAAAGTACCTGATTTTTATGATTTGGCTATTAATATGGCAAAGACCTCTAAAGATGAACTTTGGCAATAATATTTGACCTGCCCTTCGATGAAATATCTTTTCTCGTTTTTGGTCGTTTTGTTTTGTTTTCTTAGTGACGCAATTATGGCAATCGCTTGTTTTGGCAAGGTCCTGATTTAGTTTGTATACGGTCGTATTTGGGTGAATACATGCCTGTGCACAGTATAAGATATAGGTCTGATAATTGTCGTATTTTATACATATATATATATATATATACCTGTATATATATATATTCCCCCTTTTTTATTTTGCTTTTCTTTTATGTTGTAAAAAGTTAATGGCCTTTATAATCACTCCTTATATAGACACATCCTATACTATGAACAGCGAACCAATAATACACAATGAATCCTTCCTTATTCTGTGTAGTCATTCATTTGTCAAATTATTCCTAAACATGCTTGAGGGCTATAACAAGGATGTAAAAAAATACCGACCTGGTTCGTCATGTACCATGTATATTCTGGTATAAATCCCCATGTTGTTATATGATGTAGAAAGTCAGTTGACGATTATAATTTCTTTAAATGATGGACGTATATCAAGATTTATTTTTCTTTCTAAGATGTTATGTCTATTCTATCGAGATAGGGTGTATGTTAAGAAGGAAAGAAGATTAAAATGTAAACAAACAAAGTGGTCATTATTGAATAGATAATAGTTTAAGATCTTGCGATTAGAACATTCTCGCAGAAGACAGGGATTTCAAGCTTGGTGCATACTCCATTCAGCTTGCGGTTTTAAAGATTTATTAAGAATTAAGAAACCCTCATTATAAAGAATATAGTCGTTACAATGACAGACTAATAACCCTAATTTTCCAGTTAAATTCGGATAAAGCGATACGGCAGGTTTAACCAGCCTTTCAGTCAGATGGAGCGTAATGTGACGTCACAATGGAGGTCTCATATCACGAGGCTCTTATCTTTGAATAAGGGGGAGAGGTCTCTATCTCTCTCTCTCTCTCTTTCTTTCTCTCTTTCTCTTTTTTTTTCTCTCTCTCTACTCTCTACCCCTCTCTCTCTCTCTCTCTCTTTCTCTTTCCTCTTTGTTTCCTTTTTCTTTCCTTGTGTTGCTTTTTCCCCTCAAGTTTTTTCACAGGGTTTTATCCGTGTATTAAATTTCTTATTGTGATATCATATTGTATTAGTTCTAAAATTGTAATTATACAACGAATATTCATAAGAATCAAATGATTTTGAAATCATATCGTATATTTGAAATCTTGAAATTAGGCCCATGTGTTTACAGCAGTTCATCGTCGACGTTTCTTTTCACAAATGCGATTCTCCTTTTTTGTGTCCAAAATAGACAATTCCCTCTCTGTTTAGTTCGAAACACGGTTAATCTTGGGAAAAGGAAATATACCCTCCAACTTCCATTCCTTTCGTAAGATTACAATTCTCTTGACGAGATGGCGACAAAACTGATGCATTCCGGGTGCCGAGCAACACACGATGTCTCTGATGTGTAATATTCTGTTGAGAGAGAAAAACAGCACCGGTAACCCGTGGTAACACCTAGATTTGTTCCTCCGATTATTCTCCCTGGCGCCATTATGAGATGAAATTTCATCCGCGAGAAAGAAAGAGAATGTTCCTCAATATCCCATCTTTAACTCGGCGAAGTTCCCTCCATGTGCAATGCTGTATTGGGATGAAGAGCGTGAACGCCCCCCCCCCCCCCCTTTCCTACTCGCCGTCATCCATCCTCCTTTTCCGATTTGTAGATCCTTCTTTCAGTTCTTCATGTACATTTTGGGTCGAATTGTCAGTTCTCTTGTGTTTATTTCTTTTGCGAATGTGGTCCAAGGAAACTGCCAAAATAACTAGACTACCACAAAATACATGTAATACGTACGAACACGGAGATTTGTTTGCGGTCTTAGCTTTTGATGTTGATTTACATTTCAGATGATCATTCAGATGATGATCGTCGTCATAATCATCTTCATCGTTGTCATCAAGTAATCTCCCCTTTTAGTTAATCCCCTTGTTCTCAATCTTCTTTCCCGTTCATCTTTGACATTTAGATTCTCTGAAAATTGACTCAAATCACCTTTATGCAGATTATCCTCCTTTCATTACAAATAAAAAGAAAATCACCTGTCAATTCGGAGCGATGTCAATTCGTCATGTCGCTCAACCTGAAAGCCCCATTTTGAGCCATCTGATTCCGCCTCCAATAATTATACCCATGCGAGAATACATCTTCATTTCACCAGCGATCAATTGCGCCCCTTTTTTGCTAAAATATACGACGAGGAAATTTTAAAATGTATATATAAATCAGAGAGTCTATAGTCTAGAAATTACCATGATAGTTATTTTCTAATCTCTACAAACGGTGGAATAAATCGTAAAATCGCGTGACAAATATGTTACATTGTACTTACGTGATGTGTACTATTTTACGAAAAATTATGGTTGATTATCAAAGCATTTCAAAATTCTTCCTTCTTTCCCTTTTACTTTAATAAATCTTCAACCAAAGTCGAGATATTTCGAGAGTCACCCCAAACGCTAGCCACTATGTTTAGTGTAAATATTTATTTTTTATTTTCTCGGTTGTATCTTGTAAAAACATGCAAATAAAGTATAAGGTTAACGTACTTGCGAAACGTGATCTAATTCAGGGGTCAAGGGAATTGAAAGGCCTTTTTAAGAAGGTCCATAACTGTGAAATTGATATTCTATGCATTGTCATTATAGGTATGACATCGAGTACTTGCCATACAATTATATTGTGAAAGAACTGAAGTTATTCCGAATAGCTGATTGAGCAGTTGTTGCGTATTTGGAGTTTTGAGTCTGATAACAAATTGACTAAAATACCAAACTGTAAATAGCACGAAAAGGTGATTGATAATCTGATAAATTTACGTTGTACGGATTAGACCTATAATTAATGAGAAAATGCGATTTTCAAAATATTTAACTTTCTGTTGACTTATAGTTATAGGCCAACTTTTAATAGTTTCCATTAAATATAATGAGTAAAGTAAATGAGGTGAGATAGTAGGTCCATGGGCTATGCCTTGCTTGTCATCCACCCCTAAAATGCCTGTACGGAAGACACCGAGTCAGAACTCAGAATCGTTTAGATATATCTGTCTCAACCTGACTATGTTTATGTCACCTATATATAGCGCTGTAAAATGGTTTTCCAAGGAATGTCGTACCCTGTTATAGAAAACACCCGAATCAATATAATTCCGCAGACTAATTAACCTGAAAGCCGGATGTACCACCATCACCCCCCCCCCCCCCCTCCACCCTCCTCTTCCTCATCCACGGTGTTCGTCGTATACGATGTCGTGGGCGTACTTGCCTATGGTCTGTTTTTCGTCCACGACTGTTATCTTCGTCGCCGTTCAATCGTAATCCTGCAATAGCTTGGGGCGGCAGTATTACGGGATGGCATTTAAACATTAATATAATGGGTGGATTGTTCGGAGACATACTCGCCCTGGGCCCCCGATTATTCGTCTAAAAGGGCACGAAGCCAAAAGTCGATTTTCCCCGGGGAGAGGGGGGAAGGAAAAGAAATTCAGGTTTGAATATATGACACGATGAATACTAGATGATTTGATCTATTTCTGTCACGTCGTGGTTCTCTCTCTCTCTCTCTCTCTATCTCTCTCTCTCTCTCTTCCTCTCTCTCTCTTTCTTCCTCTCTCTCTCTTTCTCTCTCCCTCTCTCCCTCTCTCCCTCCTCCTCCCGTGGGCATAGCTGGGGTGCATTGTCACACCAAGGAGGTATCTCTTTGGTCATACCTATATGCGTGGTATCTGGTTCACGATGCGACACGAGGCGCCAAATGTCATCTCAGAATGCATCAGAATATGGAATTGGAATACAGCCTCATTCTTAACCGTCTGCAAAAAAGCGTCTTATTATCAACACTGCTGTACAGTTGTATGTCTGCTTGCAGCCCCACCCTTTTAAGCTTTATTGCATTATTAAATGGATGCGATTTAAGTTTTACTGATTTTTGTTGGGGAAAAAAAATATGTAGGTTAAATAACAAGTCCCTGGTTAAAGGGATCGTTTAACAATGTTAAATCTGAGATACACAGTCCTACATGTTACCAGTGTCTGTGATATGGTGTAATATTGAAGCCCTAAAAAAATCGCGCTTCAAAATGATCAAGAAGTGCCTCAAAAAAGTAAAAATCTTTGAGTGACCGGTTTTACCATACTCGTTTTCCCCAATAGACTGTAGTGTTATGAAAACCGTCCGGCGAACGGTTTTCAAAATTTGTAATTCCAATCATTAATATCTTGATAATCAGACAGGCGATCGGCTTGTAAAAGTCATGGAGTTCCTGACTGACCTAAAGGTTTATAATTATCATTGCAGCATGAGCTAAATCAAGGATTATTTCTAAAGGATCTGAGACAAAGTTACCGGATCCCTTTAAATGAAGATACATCTAATATATAGGATATTCATCTTAGATTTCCTTTAAATCTTGTGAATTGAAATGCAGGAAAATATTGGTCCTTATTTTTTAAACTAAGGACTTGTGGAATGTATTAGACGAGTCCATCCTAACTCCTTTCATTTGAATATTTGTCAATCACCAGATATAATGCTGTATGTCTTCACATTCATCAACATGTTATCAGCGCATGTTTGGCAACTAACTATAGAACATCAGCCAATGTGACCTCTGTGTGTGTGTGTGTGTGTGACCTCGAGGTCACAAAGGTCATGGATCAATGATGTGAGGTCGAGTATATAACCATCGTCATGCCAAGCCTCCATTTTGAAAATTTATGATCATGATAAGCGAGTTATGACAAGGGGGACAGATGTTGTTACCGGGGAGGGCTTTTCCAAAATAAATCAGACATTTTTTGTTTCACCTCTTTTTTTGTCAAGGCCAAACTCCATGCATTCTACAAGCTATAGTAAATAAAGTCATAACATGAACGCCTCTTGCGAGTTTTTAAATTCTCTAGCATTGGTAATGGTATCATACACTGTAGGCCTCAAGTTAAGTAAATGTAACAATATGTTTTCATATATATTATACAAAAATGTATTAAACGAATTTTAGTTACTTTCTCAGCAGTAACGAACTGCGCATCGTGCAGTTGTGTTTTTTTTTACTCTCGCTCAGTAAATAGCATTGCCTACGCAGCGTGGAAAACGCCTTCAGTTTCTCAAAAAGTGAATTATTCATAAGGGCCTATTAAGCTTCATCTGGATTTAGACAAAAGGGCGAAGATCTTGGGTTTGAAAAAGACACACCAAGCGGATGACGAAAACGAGAAACGAATCCTCTTTCATAAGTTGCTACCCTGGAAAATTATAATAGTAAACACCACGCTCTATGTACGTCACAGACTCTCCTTTTCAGATATCTGTAAAACGCAAGTAATGCATGTTTAATCCCTTTGTATTCATTTTTTGTTGGCACAGGATTGAATACCAGCAATTTGATTTTCTTATGAACTATACGACTCGTGAACCAGATGTTATGGACCTATACACTGCCAACTTGACAAGTTGACATTGTCAGTGTATCAGCTTATATTGGTATCACCAGGGTATGCTTATTCTGTTTACCATGCATCCCGAAATTTAAGCAAACTTTCTTCAAAAAATTGAAATTTAATAAATAGCAAGTACTGGCAACGTGCAATTTAAAAAAAAAAAATCATTTCAGCTTTCTTCGGCTCCCACGTTTTTTTTATCCACCCTGCCCCCTAAATTTAAGACTGCTTTAATGTCTAATGTTTTTGCTCCCTCCCCCCACACACACACCATCTGATCTACACCTGTAAGTGTAAAGACAGATACTTTTTTTTCTACTATTGGAAATTCAAATGACCAAAGAAATAGAATGCAGGAAGGAAGAATGAGAGGAAGGAAGGAAAAAGGTGAATCATAAAACTCGTATGCCAACATCAATATCGAAGAACATAATCACCCATGTTTTGTTATGATAAAGACTATGACGTGCCTTTAAAGGTGCATGTACCGATTTTCTTTCAGTTTACCTGCTTTCATGATTGAAATGTGCGTTAGAATACTATATCACACCAGAAACTAATGCATGCGTGCAATTTTCAAACGAGATTTATCGTTTAATGTGTTATATGAAGAAACCAGACGTACTTGACGTATACACTTGTGTAAGTGTATTAATGTAAAACCCACTTATTAATTTAAACTCTTAATTGCTGTTTTCCTTTATGGAATTAGAAATATTTCGCTCGACTGTTCGGTCATCTTGCTCTCTGCTTAAATTTG
Source organism: Strongylocentrotus droebachiensis (assembly GCA_035222895.1). Classification (NCBI taxonomy): domain Eukaryota; kingdom Metazoa; phylum Echinodermata; class Echinoidea; order Camarodonta; family Strongylocentrotidae; genus Strongylocentrotus; species Strongylocentrotus droebachiensis. Next base: position 200,812 of record JAVYIG010000234.1, on the reverse strand, counting down.
GACTTGTATATTTTCGTTCCAACCTATTATTATGTTACATTATGTTCATTAATACTGCTTTGCAAATATAGCGATTTTACTCACATCGCAATGTCAGAGTGGAAAATTTAGTGCTTAGAAACTACGGCAATACGGTGAAATTGACTAGCAATTGCGTTAAAACTTAGTATCTAGTTACCAACAAAAATTAACGCTACAATAACGATATTTGTGGCCGATTTTGTAAATGTCATAATGTACCTTTAAGATGGGGGTCAAGGATGTTTGGTACATGGGAGACACATAAATAGATCTCTCGAGATTCTAATTTGGAAGGAGAGAGTGGAGGCTCGACAGAATGTTTAGGAGTGGCAAGGGACAAGCCATCATGTCTTTCCACCTGTGATGTAACAGGCAATATTTGATTTTTGTTTGTGGGGGGGGGGGCGGGTTCGACCAAGGTGAACAAATTTCATTCACCTTCGAAGGAAAATGAGGCGCAGCTGCGAAATTTTGTGCGTAAGGGTCTTGAAATGTGATGTATGGATGCTCGACGTTGCCATGGTAACGTCACACTTTGGCTTGAAGTCATCATTGCCCTATGTGATGGAAGAAAGGCCCCTTTCTATGTTGTATGGAGATATGATAAAGGGATGCTTGCTCATGTGCTGACCCTGTATTTTATTCCTTCTTTATTCAATATCCCCTTTTCTAAATGCCTCTTCAAGAGGCACATAATATGGACAAATTTGAGATCAAACGTGTCTACCAGATTGTCGAACTTTTCACGAACCCCGCCACTGAAAAAACAGTCATCTCAAACATTAAAATTTGCCCACTCATTTTGACATATAATATGTATTCTGAAGCCCCTAGCTCCCCTTCTCAACTTTGGCAACCCTTTCATCGCCTCACAAAATAGCATTGTCTTTCACGACCCATCCTAATACGACCTCCGGGATTGCGGTGAACGTCGTAGCCCTCATCATTCCAAGAAGCTTCGAAACTCATCGGTTATGTAATCCTTTCATGGTCAACGATGACGCTTAATGAAACCTCGTTCACGCTTGACGAGAAAAAAACCACGGAGTAAGCCGTCTCAGAAGTCGTGATAGTCTTCGGTCATTTGCGTGTAAACGAGGCATTTAGAGGTAGTAGTAGCAGTAGTAGTAGTAGAAGTAGTAGTAGTAATAGTAATAGTAGTAGGCCTAGTATAGTAGTAGTAGTAGTAGTAGTAGTAGTACTTGTAGTAGTAGTAGTACTAGTAGTAGTAGTAGCTGTAAATCTTCCATTTTGTAGTATTAGATGTTGTAGTAGTTGTAGATTTGCAGTGTTGCAATAGTAGAAGTAGATGTGGTATAGTAATTGTTGTATTAATAGTAGTTGTAGTAGCAGTAGTAATAGTCGACGTCGTCGTCGTAGTAGTAGTAGTAGTAGTAGTAGTAGTAGTAGTAGTGGCAGCAGCAGCAGTAGTAGTAGTCGTACTAGTAGTAGTAGAGCAGTAATGGTAGTTTTAGTAGTAGTAGTAGTAGTAGTAGTAGTAACGTTCGATTTATACAAAAAGAGCAAAGTGAATACAAACACACAAGAAAAAAAATGGATTGATAACCTATATTAATCTGAATCGAGATATGTTCATGAACAAATATGAGGATATAAAGAGGATACATCGATTTAAACAAGACTAGTTATGTACATATCGGCGTGTTCTAAGATGTAGAAATATGAAGTGCATCACGCTCATTTGATATCTGAGGCGGGTTACAGTGTCATGTATGAACGGGGTTTATCATCCACTTTATATCAAATGTTTCTAACCACCGAGGTATTACTACTTCTAATTGACATTCGATGATGTATGAAATCATGGATGAAAAGCTTCTTGCATGGTCACCAGGGGCGGCGATCCCGGGGGAGACGGGGGGGGGGGACACGTCCCCCTCTCAATTTTTTTAGGGGGGGATCGTCCCCCCCTGGAAATTTGAAAAAGTGCAAACTAAATTGTATAGCATATACTGAATAATGACTGCAACACACTTTTAGGCTCCGGAGGGCCCAAGAGTGCAGCGTTTAGACTATGGAATTATTAGTGTGTGGATGAATTGTGAATGAATATTGTAAAGGCGTGTTCACTGATCACACAACATAACTCTCTTTTTAATTTAACTACGAGGAAACAAGGTTGCACTGGCAATAAAATACATGATAAAAAGTATTCCCTTTTCGTTATTTTATTGGGTACTGATTTGCAGACACAACACTTGCAAAGTGTAGTCATGCAAGCAAATACATGATTCAGAATGAGAATCACATGAATGAGGATCGTGGATATTGCACGGAGTTTAAATGGTCATGTATGAGATGGACATGAATAAATGCAGTGAATGAATAGAGCTTACGACTCTAGTAGAAATGACGTCGAAGGTCCATGAAGATGATGACGAATGAAACGAAGAAAGGGGCTCACGCGATGATTGTGCGGAGGCTTGATGATGGAAACGCGACTTCGTTGACGTGGCTGAAGAGCCGAGAAGAACGCGATGTCGATGTGCCGACGCTCATGATGATGATGAATGTAGCGCTCGGGCGAGAAGAGAAGAGAAGAGAAGAAATGTGGCGCTCGACGACGAGGCAGTGAGTCGCTCGATGTCGGAGGCCCAGGTTGAAATGTAGACATCAAAGCCGGTATAGTGGTGATCGTGAAGAGCAGTGAGTCGCTCGATGCTGGATCGATGAGCCGGACTTTGAATTGAAATCATCAGAGCTGCAGTGAGATGGACTCATTGATGAAAGTTCAGGCGAGCTACAGTGAATCGAGCTCGTGTGTGAAGAAGAAGCTAGCAGCTCCCAGCGGAGAATCAGGAGCCATGTCGGGTCCTGATTTAAGCATTCCACTGCAAGACTGCCATTCCTTTGAAGACGGCAGGATAAAGAGTTGATGTGCCATACAAGAGGTGATAGGCACGGAAAAGAATTCTCCAAATGATATGAAGGAGAGTTAGAATTGTAGAAGGATTTGCTCATTGTGTATGCATTGAGCAAATTGTGATGGTAGAGGTGACATTCTCATATTGACGTGTTACTTCATCGAAGAACTATGAGAAGTGTATTAGTGAAGAAAGTTAGAGAGAAGAGGTTGCTTTCATCCTTCTTGGGAGGCAGGATAAAACAAAGAGGGTACTATATACCAATTCTGGGAAGGGAGAGTGAGTCACTGGTGATTACCAGGTACAGGGACATTGAAGCCATTATGCTGACACTTGTTGATAAATATAGGTGCAGTGCCTGGCATAATGTCAGAGGGCAATGTCCTCCCAAATTGGGTTGGCAAAATAACAAATGACATTAAGAAATGAAAAAGGATGAAATGAGGAAAATACTACAAGACTAATAAAATTGCAAAAAAAAAATCTTGCTCGGTAGCTACGCTCCCTCGCATAACATCCTTGTACAAATTTCGCATTTCGTCCCCCCTGGTCATTAACAGAAATCGCCGCCCCTGATGGTCACGATCTCTGTATCTCCCTCTGTCTCTCTCTTCTCCTTCTCTCCGTTTTTTGTTTTGTTTGGTGATCGTGGTTTACAAAGCCATGCTGAAGCGCGCTGACATTGAAGGCTTATTTGGTCTTGTCTTATTTATTTTTCTCGGAGATTTAGGAAAACGTTTATAAAAAGCGAGGATGTTTTCATGCTCATAAATGCAAAAGGTTACTTCTTCATATGTTTTATTCCTTGACACGAGGGTTGGACACCGATTCCTCCTCTCTCTCTCTCTCTCTCTCTTCCCGTCTTTACTTTTGATCGTCTTGCTTTATTTTATCTTTCTCGTTTTCCTCAACTTACTCCCAGGAAAATCCCCTAATCCCCTAATCAACCGTCTCGATTCCATAAAACCACAAAATTAAAACGATTCAAATAATTGATTTCTTCGAAACCTTGCAGGGTTGAACATTAACCCTCTTTATTTCTGCTTTAGAGAGATCAATGTCTGTCTGTCCAATTTGTATCGACTTGTTGGGTGCGCACAATGGGGTGTCACGCAACCTTTGTGTTACCCATCAGGAAGATTACAATAGAGGTGCACCGACGCGCCCTTGAGGAACACCCCGCCGTGTTACGAAGAGTAACAAGTGCGTGCGTGCTCTTTTGAAACAAACCATCAAATTTGATCCAACAAAATTGACAGCAATTACTTGATGTGTAATTGCGCTATTCTTATGCCCTCATCGAAAAAAATCTTATAGAATTAATGCGCTTTGATATGCTGCATTTAGTAGTTCGGGTATAATGTGTTTTTCATTGCAAGGCTGGGATGCATCGACAATAAGATGTTGTCGTGGATTGATGTCTACGTTTGAATAAAAGATAACAAGATCCCTCTTGAATCAAGATTACAGTGGAACCACCTGCGGTAAGCCGACTCCTAGAATCATGCTCAGGGGGCACGAGGTGGATAGGGGGCGGATAGGGGGCGACCACCGTAGTGACAGGTGCAAGTCAACGCAATAGACCCCCTCATGATTATACAGGACCCCAATCAAATTAAACCAGACAGTGCTGGGGTACAGCGATCAATAAAAGTTGACGTCTCTATATGAATATAAAAAGATAAATGAAAATTGGAAGAAGAAAGGGGTAAAGAAACGAAAAATGGAGAAGGAGAATCACAATCAGTTTAATTGAAAGTAGTGGAAGCATCTATTTAAAGTTTTATTTAAATTCCGCTTTTCCTCTCTCTAAATACATTAAATACCGGGCACCGCTATTCAATCAATATTTCCCAAAGGGCCTTATACTGACTTACAGCATCATTAGCTGAAGACCTATTATCAACCTTAAACCCACATCTTTACTCTTCTCATCGACTTAGCGATTAGGCATTGATCCCCTGAATTGTTTGAAGCACCGCACACTCATTTAAAACTTTTCCAGTCACCACCACAATTTAAAATCGATGGCGATGGAATGCGAATGAGGCCTGGGACAGTTTCAGAGGAGAAATTGTGCCTCGTTAAACCAGTGAAAGAAAGAAAAATTGTATAATATGTGATGACAAATAGCATAATATAAAGATAACTGTTCTCTCTCAAACCCATTCACGTGAGAATGATGTGTACGTTAACATCATACATAGAAGCAGTGTAGCTGATGTAATTATTACATGTTTCTTATTTCTTCTTCACATTTTATGTGTGCAATGTATCACTTGCACTCGGCGGAAAGTAGTACTGTGGAGTGTGGATAATAATACTTGAATTTTCTATTTCATGAACCTTTGTGATAAATGCTATCATTGTTAGAATATTGTCATCCTTTCAATCTTGTAATAACCAATATCATTCAAAGAAAATATCGAACTTACTCTAGTTTTAGGAATAATGAATAATAATAGTCATATGCGATTTCTAAGCGTTATACATTGCAAAAATACTATGTGGGAACTAACAATCAAACAACCAACATCAAAATGCATACTTTTATTCCATTTTGCTGGCTGTTATTTTTCGATCAGTTCACCTGCCTCTACTTCTAATTTGTTTTGTACCTTTGTCACGTAGTGATCGTGTTTACCAACTGAAATCATCACTTTGCTCTTTTTCAATTGATTTTTACTTATTTGCTGAGCTTAGGAAAAGCACAATCCTTCTCGGAAGTAGACCTTGTGGTCGTAAGTGCTATAGTTTAGCTCTACTTAGTGTCATTGTTAAAACCATTCCTGGATCAGGTGCGCGCTGACGAGTGTCCCCGCCTCCCCCCTCGTCACAGCTCCACAAACTTGGACTTAATTCCCTCTCATCCCTGTATTTGTTCCCTTTTTTCTTTAGAGGTATTCGCAACTGGAACAAAGAAAGTAAAGCATGCCGAGATGTACTGAGAAGCCATGTAGGCCTATATGTATAACTCACATTGTCGTACTTATAGTGTACCTATTACCAAACCATATTTTCCTTTTAATGTAAGGGGATTCGTATTGCGTTCAATAAAATACACCTAACAAAAAGGTATGGCAGCTTGAATATACTTTAAGTAAACATACAAAATTACTTGTTTTAATACACTTGTTGAGGTACGTAAGCGCTTGCATAGAATTTTTTGTTCTTCTTCTTTCGGTATTGACCTTAATTTGACCCCCGTCCTACCCCCTCCTGCATCAACATTAATATCAACAACAAAACTGCGCATATTCATGTTATTCTTTTTATCCGTGACATCCCAACCATTCCATATGCATATATAAAAGAGAGAAATCGGTGAGTTTGAACTTTTTCAAGTATGTTTTCGTGGGGGGTACAGGATTAGAACGGTCGAGAGTTACTCCACGGTTCTTTCTTGGAGAGAGGAAACTCTTCAAGTGTAAACAAATAGAACTTCATCCCTCTCCTATTAAGCTGCCGGCATTTCAAGGAAACACACGTACCAGCCCTCCTCTACTTAAGATGTTACAATTTTTTGTTGGTCACCTTTACTTGACCCCTCTGGCCGACTTCAGCTTTAATTCCTCCTTTCGATATATGGATGAAGCACAGATGACGTCATCAAATACAAGACTTAATCCCGCCAGGTGGACCTCTATGAAGCTATAAAGAGATTTTATTTATTATTATTCTTTGATCAATACCACGCACGTCATTAGTAAGAAAATGTATTTTTAAGCAATTACAACACAATGTTGGATGCTTATTTTAAAGAAAATGTGTACACTAACTGTCGGTATCACATTTTCATCTTTTGATGGGTATTTACATGACGATTAAAACCAGAAATAGCCACCTACTTAATTCTACTACTAAGTGACACTTTTTTTTTATTATTCTTTTGATTCGCTGACTTATGGGGGTTCGTTAATACAAGCAGCTGGCATCTTTTTTAAGGCCATTCTCTATCTCTTAAAACTTTGACCCTTTCTGCCAGTCGAAGCTTTAATCATGTGAATTCCTCATGCTGGTCTGCTTCAGTTAATTATAAAATTCTTGAAATTGCCCTTTTGAGAGAGAGACTGCCTGAAAGAAATTCTGAACTGACGAAAAAAAAAGTTATTATTTTTTGGACCAGCAAAATGAACTTGGACAAAAATTTGCAGAAAAATACATTCTCTGGAAAGCAATATAACACGTTTAATATAATTCGGACTACATGTTGTTTGTCGATCCAAACGTCGCAATTACCTCACTTTTCTGCCTTAATTACTATACTCTTTTCCTATCGCATTCATTTGACAGATATCGTTCATTTCTATAATTCAGTGTGAAATAAAATGACCAGACGCAGGGGCGGATCTAGCTTTTTGCTAAGGGGGGGGTTTGACCAAAATAATGACGATGCGGAGCATCGTCGACGAGCCGCGAAGCGGCGAGCCGATTTTTTTGGGGGTGTTTATTTGAACCCCGTAAGTGATGTTTTCCTGGCATCTATTAACACAATGGAGACCATAAAAAGCAGTGCATGATAACGTCTTTTTAAATCAAGTAACAGTTTAATACACAGTTATATCCAGAGTTATCATGTGTTTGGTTAAGTTACCAGATGAGTTGAATATCTTCTCACAATATTTGCACTTGAAAGGGTTTCTCTTCAGCGTGCGTTCTTTTTTCTTTCTTTTTTTTTTTTTTTCCTTTTTTTTTTTTTTTTTTTTTTTTTGGGCCGCCCAAGGGGGGGGGTTTAAACCCCCTAAACCCCCCCCGTAGATCCGCGCCTGAGACGAATCAAGGGGTGGGATGAACATGATATGATGCACTTTCTGATGTAAATAACGACAAATGGCATGATGGAAAGGAGCAAAACAAATAAATCCTAGCGATAATTAAACTTGGTGATTTTTCAAGTCAAGAAGCCCTTCTCACCTTCGAGCTAGCCTTCTATCAATCCACAATGGGATTGTCATTATCAAGCGAGCTTCTCCTTGCATCGCAATCATTGGATTGCTGTAACCATTTCACCTTCACATTTGGAACGCAATCATAGGGAGGGTTAGATGCGCAGGTGCATCAATCAATCAAGAACGACGCCACGGCCAAAGCCATGTAGCCATTCCGGTACGGTTTATACATCAGTCACACCGCCAAACAGACTCAAGACTGCCAAGAGACAGAATGAAGTGTTACATTACCTCAGGTGGGCAGGAATCGGTCAGTTTGAATCGGTAGGATGGTATTAAAATTAATCCGGCGGTACTGCTGAATCTAGAGTCCGGCACCACCGAACCGACTCCACATCGACTCCACGCCGACTCCACCCGACTCCACCCCGACTTCACCCCGACTTCACCCCGACTCCAAACCGACAATTTGTAGCCACCGGCGGATTGGATGCAAGGTGTCGGTCTTGTCGGTGTGACCAGGACATCGTCCTAAGCTGATGTAGTTACGGTAGCCTTTGATTGATATTTCAGGAAGCGAAATTAGTTAATCACTTCTGAAGATTTCTCATCTTGTTTGTCAATATTATTGCATCTTCTAACTTTAAAGAAGCACTGGAAGTGTACTGTATATATGACTACCTACTAATTGGACGGTGATGGGTTGTAATTCCCGTTATAGAATGCTTGATCGCTCCTTATCTACCGTAGCCTATAATCTAGGCGGAGTGCCGAGCTTTTTTCTTTGCTGCTAGACTAACCTTAAGCAGAACGTCTGATACGGCGAGACTACGAACCGTGAGCCGCGCACCGCCTATACTCACTGGTCTAGCTTTAGTCGTTGTTTTTATGCCTCCGCCACCGAAGGTGGTGCCGGAGGCATCATGTTTTCGGGTTGTCCGTCCGTCCGTCCGTCCGTCCGTCCGTACGTCCGTCCGTCCGTACGTCCGTACGTCCGTCCGTACGTCCGTCCGTACGTCCCGTTTGACCGTTATCACAATATCTCAAGAACCATTTAAGATTTAAACTTAAGACTCGGGAATAGTATTTATCACCATAGGAAGACGATCTGATTAGATTTTGGAGTACGTAGGTCAAAGGTCACAGGTCACAGAGGTCAACTTATGAAATTCCTTGTATTGAGTTTGTTAGCGCGATATCTCAAGAACCATTTGAGATTTAAACTTCAAACTTAAGGATAGTATGTATCACCATAGGAAGACGATCTGATTAGATTTTGGAGCACGTATGTCAAAGGTCAAGGGTCACAGAGGTCAACTTATGAAATTCCATACATTGAGATTGTTATCATGATATCTCAAGAACCACTGGAGATTTAAACTTCAAACTTAGTGATAGTGTGTATCACTATAGGAAAACAATCTGATTAGATTTTGGAGCACGTATGTCAAAGGTCAAGGGTCACAAAGGTCAACTTATGAAATTCCATACATTGAGATTGTTATCATGATATCTCGAGAACCACTGGAGATTTAAACTTCAAACTTAGTGATAGTGTGTATCACTATAGGAAAACAAACTGATTAGATTTTGGAGCACGTAGGTCAAAGGTCAAGGGTCACAGAGGTCAACTTATGAAATTCCATACATTGAGATTGTTATCATGATATCTCAAGAACCACTGGAGATGTAAAAACTTCAAACTTAATGATAGTGTGTATCACTATAGGAAGACAATCTCATTAGATTTTGGAGCACGTAGGTCAAAGGTCAAAGGCCACAGCGCACATTATAAATGCAAAAACAGCTTGTGATCGCGTTATCTCAAGAACCGATTGATGGATTCATGCCAAAATTAGGTCATGTTTGTTACTTGCAGAGCCAATGAACTGAGTAGATTCTTGGTTCATAAGGTCAAAGGTCAAAGGTCATGGGCCCATTATATGCAAAAATAGCTTGTGAACGCATTCTCATTAGAACTGACAGATGGATTACTATTTAACTCAGAACATCTTGCAGAGCCAATGAACTGAGTAGATTTTATGGTCATGAGGTCAAAGATCAAAGGGTCATATATGTATATGAGAAATTGCTTGTAATCACAATATTCTGAAAACCTGTCAATGGATTACCATTGAACGTGAATTCAATTTTTTTTTTCTGTTTTGGTTTGTAAAATTGCTCTATAACGGAGGCATCATTTTCGACTGCGCGCAGTCGAATTCCATCTAGTTTTATTATCGACGTTGAATCCGTGGCAGTTTTTCGTACGAAAACTGCCACGGATTCATGGTCGATAATAAAAAAAAAACGACTAAAGCTAGACCAGTGAGTATAGGCGGTGAGCCGCTTCGCGACTCACGGTTCGTAGTCTCGCCGTATCAGACGTTCTGCTTAGGGTTAGTCTAGCAGCAAAGAAAAAAGCTCGGCACTCCGCCTAGATTATAGGCTATATCTACCGCAAATGAAGGCGAACTATTTTGCCATGTTCAAAACGACTTCCCTCCCAATTACAAGGAAATCACTGATATATTTCTACACATTTATTAGTGCCTCCTCCTCCAAATATTTGCTGTCTACCTCAAGTTGCCCTTGTTTTCTCAACTCATATAGCATTAGCATGTGAATGAGGACTTGTCAGGAAACACAGAGATGGTACTTGGACGATGATTGTCTAATTGTATTTGCGATTTCTGACCAAATTGATTTAGTGATCGAAGCGCAAATACGTCTGCCCAAGCGTATTGAAAAGGGTGTTAAGTGATTGTGTTCTCTTTGAATGCCAGGCTGAAGAAAGAGTGGAGTAGGGTCATTGATGAGGTGGTTAATTAATATGTATTTGGGAGAAAAAAAGAATTGACACATTATGACATTTAGGTTCGATTTCACATAGGAAGTCTAAGTGAAATCTGTGTTAACTCTGTCTAGTGATTTAAAGACAGCCAAGTGTCAAGCTCTTTGTTGGTACTGACTTATAGTGATTTTGCAACAAATGAATGAACGATACTATTCATTCAGTTACAGAAAAATATAATATTTACGAGATGGGATGATTTACACCTGGTGCTACTTGATTCAGGGAACTTAATTGACTGGCTTAAAACTGGACTAAAGTTAATACGCCAAAACACTTTCACGCTGTCGGTGGTGTTGGTAGGTTGGTGGTATAGTAGTTTAAACTACATTAACCTATAAATGGTCATTACCAATATGCTTCTTTCATACACCCTCGAGAATAGACAAAACGTAGTTTACAAAAGCCATGAAAAGATGTACACAGGGAACTAAGTAGTGACACTAAGAATCCTTCTTTATGTTTTAAGTACTAAAGTGCCATTCTTCGACTTCGGCGTGTTCTTGGTTTGGTCTTTGTGACTGGAGTATGAATCCCTTGTAACGCAGTCACACCGACAAACCGACTCCAAACCGATTGACATCCGACTGTATATTGGCCATTCCGAGTAATGTGAACTGAACGATTGTCGTTTTGTTCAGTCTATTGTCAGTCTGGTGTCCGTTAGGTCAGTATAAACTTGGAAATAAATCTCTTAAAGGTAAAGACCAGTAATGGTCATGCGATTGCATTGTGAAAGAAACGTTGTGGAATCGATCAGAAAAGGTCGATCATCTAGCATCTAGCATCTGCAAGGTTCTGGAATCATCAAAATTATAAGAAATTTGGCTCATTCTTCGTAAAGTTACACGCACTATACACAGAAAGATGTATATGGGACTACCCTATCTCTCTCACCAGACCATGAGAGAAATAAATTTACCAAATATATGAATTAGTAGGCGGTTTCCCGGCAAATTTTTTATCATCATGTATTAGTCAAAACATATTCTTTCACATGATTGGTAATGAGAGCTTCCATTTCATTTTTTGAAATTGGGGCGTTGCCAATACTGGTCTTTACCTTTAAAATGATATCGTTGAAAGTGGTGAGTGGCCGTTCAAAACGCTCTTACCTATTCATGGCCGTAGCACCCACTTCGGGGTTCGGGGTATTAAATGCATTCTTTTTGTTTGGTCTTGCGTCGGTCTGGTGTCGGTCTTGCGTCGGTCTGGTGTCGGTATGTTGTTGTGACTGGGGTATGAACTCCTTAGAAAGACGGTCGTGTAAATGGATATGTGGCCTGAAAAAAAGTCTCATACACAATCACACCAACGAGACCGACACCAGATCGACAACAGACCAAACAAAGACAGTAACATTGCCCTCAGCGTCCAAAAGTCGGTCAATTTGGAGTCGCTTTGTTATCGGATCGGCGATGTGACTGGGGTATTTCTAATTCTTGTTACCTGGCTAATGGGGATTCTGATCGGATTATTCCCCGCAATCCTATCAGCTCGCGGTTGCATCACGGTCGAATGTGTTTCTGAAATGTGCATAAAACATTATAGCGGCAAATCAAAGAAATTTCATTACATCGAAGTCAATTCCATTTGAGTAGAGTACCTATAGGTCATTAGATAGGCATTTCAAACAAATAACAGTGAAAATAATTATTAAAGGGCCTGTATAAAATTTTGTAATAGAAATAAATGATAGTAATATTTCTATTCGTTTTATATATATTGTATAGTTGCGAGAAAATCGCATTTTGTAAGATTTCAGGCAGAACTGTTTGTGTTTTAACAGAAAAGTTTAGTTCTTTGTACTTCTTTATTTTGTTAAGCTACTTGCGAATTAATTTAGGACAAATATATAATCACACATTAAACTTCTAGAGGATTCTTCACTCTTTCTTTGATCATTGTCTTTTTACTATTATTGGTTCGTTTGTATTTTTGTATGCTGCTAGCTCGCTATTGTGAATTACTTTAACGGACTTGCCTCGTTTTTACTGGCATAAAACTTAATGTATAAAATAACCTGAATGACATTATTTTGAAGTTATAAAGTCACCTTGTCTGAACATACACACGATGAAGGCAACCTTGACAAGACAAACCCTGTTGACTAAGGTCAAATATTACAGTTATCCCTAGGATATATTTCATGTTGAATTTACAAACAAGTGTCATACAATAATACCCGCAAAAAATAGTAAACATGGTCACCGCGTCACATTTATTGATCATAGTACATCGACACTGTTTACTTGAATCTTTTTCCAGTCACTGCGATCACAATGGAGATTATTAAAGGATCATTCCGTGGTCGATAAAAACTGACTCGAAATATTTACAATTTTTTTTAGATATATCAATATTTTGTTGAGTGGTACATTGGAAATAATTAAAATGTCGTCAATGTTTTACTCTTATTTTCCTCTTCCTTACTATTTTGCTCTTTCTCTTCTTGTTTGCTTTCCTCCTTCTCATTCTTCTCCCCTCCTACTCCTCATCCTCACCCACCGTCACCCTTCCTGTTTCCGGTATCATATCTTAGCTCAATTATTGTTCTGCAACCTATATTTGAATTTGCTTGAATGGTTGTCACAAAATGACGTTAGGAACTACGACTATTTGCGAATAGTATTCACTACGAAATAACAATACTGCAAACTATTTTAATAACATAATGTAACATAATATAGCGCAGACCTTGACCAAACAAGAAAACGTGTAATTTTCAGCTTTCATTTATATAATTATGTGAAATGCAGGCAAGGATTTTTTTTTTCCTTTGTTGTTGTTGTCAAAATAGCACGCAATGCTCATTTAAGTTTAAGACTTTACTCTATGCGTGTGCACGCACGCTAAATTTCTTATAGTATATGCTATGTTCAGTTTATAACTAGAACATGAACTCGGCTCTTCAATAAAGTGTCAATTTATGGAGATGGCCATTTTAAATGTGGTTGGGGTTAACCATTCCACGTCACAACCCGTTACCTGATACCTCAATACACCTAAACGGTCATTAGCACAGATAGTACATTGTACTTCATCAGTGTGCAAAGCTCATACCTCAGTCACACCGCCAAACCGACGTCACACTGACTCCGAACCGAATGGTTCTTGACCGTATTGGGTCCTCGTTTGGTCGGTCGTCGGTCTCGTGTGTGTGACCGGTGCATCAGCCTTGCACGGTGAAATGCTGTTGATGTTGGCGCCGGCCCAGGCATGTGTAATAACGTCCATCGTATCCTAAACGATCATATTGTGTTCATTACCTTGGCATACGTAAAGAGAAGGAAGGAAAGGCAAGGGAAATAACACATAGACATGTGTGATCTGTATAAATACGGTGTATTAACTGATTGAAGGTCAATTACGACTATCTAGTCCGGAATAACAAATAAAAAGTGCATTCATGTATTCATTCGGTAGTGCAGAGTTAAAGCTAATATTTTGGGTGTTTCCTATAGAAAAATATAAAATATTGACATAATTTCATTTCATTTATTCCAATATACGTTTCACATGGATATTTGTTTTGCTCACATATAAATAAAAGGCCCAGATAAAGCCTTGATAGCCCTGCAGGATAATGATAACATTTGAATGGACAATCGGGGTCTTGAACAAAGCTTTAACAGCACACACACAAAGATTTACAAAACCTAAATATATACATCCCCAATACAAAGTTGAGTTGTTTTCTTTTTGCCATTGATGACGAAATGCCCGCGAGATGAATGAAGAAAGGGCAATGAAATTCCTATGGTATGAGTAAGCTCAATGTCCTCGTAACAGATAAAAGTCCATCTGTAAACGATTATGAGATTGAACAGAAGACCAAGAGTTTTCAGAAGCGGGAAAATACTTCAGCGTTCTTTCCGCGAAATTGGCGCCACACATGTCCGCGCGCTTTGTGTTTCGCAGAAGATGTATTACGACTGGCTGCACTATATACAAGGCCAAACTAATAGTTCTACGTCTACGGCTGATGACCGAGCCTTCGTTGATATCAAGTTAAATCGGAAAGAATTACTGTAATGCGTTATTAATCTTTGTGGTTGGACTTTTGATTGCCATTTGTATGACTACGCTTAGTCTAAGTGACTATCATGCACTATCATTGTGTAGTACATGGATTTTAGACTCTCATTTCTTTTTCGTTGTTTCTCGTCATGTAGATATTACTAACATAATTATACATCGACATGCTGCTTTAAAACTTTAATTAAAATATCATCCTATGTAGAAGACGTGGCATAACATTTGTCTTCCTTGTGGATTTATCGATACATTTTAAAGTTCGGACTTTCTGTAAATCAAACTGCGTAAACTGTACACATTTCATAGATGTATGAACTTCATTGCCCATATCTTACTAAAATGTATACCCGACGCTGGACCTAAGCTTTTGTTTAATATCGGGTTTATTAAAGGTTATTCCGAGGTCTATGTTAGTTTTCCTTTGTTAAACGCGATTTTAGACCCAAGGTAGGGTTTGACTGAATTAGTAGAAGATGGAACAAGGAACAGTAAACAGTCTGAGGCTCGAACGCGCGCAAATCATGACATAAATTTGCGGCATAGGCTTGCTGTTGTCAGTCAGGGCACTGTTTCACGAAACCGTCGTAAGTTCAAGTTCACTGATATCCCATTGAAACGCATGATAACTTAAAACACACTTTTCAATGCGATGCCGGAAACTTATTATTACGGAGATTTCGTGAAACGTTACCCTGTTGTTTAGTCTAGCTTCTATCCATGGTGACAAGTTGAAATAAATATGTCTTTGGTCTTCAGTTTCCGACGCATCCAGGTATTTAAAGGTCGTCCATCGCTCACACATGACATGCCTGACAGAGCGTAGTATATTTTTTCAATGTCAAGAGGTGTTCTCTCTTTATGCTTTTTTGATCTGTTTTGTATGACGCAGCACGAATTCCTTTTCTTGTAACCATGGTAAGAGGAGGTGGTGTCCTCATTTAGCAGGCACTTGAAAACGTGAACAGAAAACAAATCATAGAGGTAAAAAATGCAATTTTGACAGGTACTGACAGAGGTATATCCAGACTGTGACAAATAATAGGTGGTATTCCCAACGAACGGGGCGTAATGTAACTCATCGGACTCTTAATGAGCATAAACGTACACTAGCTTCACCCTGTCCTGGTGATTATGCCTCTGCATGGTGTAACCCCCTCCCCCCCTCTCACAAACACGCGGGCCCCTGAAGAAAACATATTTTGGTGAGGTGTGGACATCCATGGGACAACTCTGTGTTACTATTCCCGCCACACAGTACCATTTGGA
This sequence comes from Strongylocentrotus droebachiensis, assembly GCA_035222895.1. Classification (NCBI taxonomy): domain Eukaryota; kingdom Metazoa; phylum Echinodermata; class Echinoidea; order Camarodonta; family Strongylocentrotidae; genus Strongylocentrotus; species Strongylocentrotus droebachiensis. The sequence goes on along the minus strand of JAVYIG010000234.1, from coordinate 184,859 downwards.
CAGCTATACAGGTATTATAGAGAAAACACTATAGAAAGGGGTTTTGTTCATAATATCAATTTTAATGAGCAGTTTTAAATTGGATATTAATATCTCGCAAAATCCATATCGTGTTTGCATTTAGTATCCTTTTAAATCTACCATAGTATGGTAGCTATGAATAGCTGCACCTTACACGTTGTAAACCCGAAATGGAGGCATGCAATGCTGTTTATATTGATATGATAAGGAATGATTCTTTCCATATGTCACACACTGACAGTGATGTCCTACACGTGTTTAATGAACAGATAAACGATCTCATACCAAACTTGCAATGCCATACCAAGGAGTTATCACAGAGCTGTGACTTCCCAGTCGTACATCGTCTTATCTTTTAAAGGGATGTGTCGATTGTCTGTAATTTCGAAATTTCGTTTGGGAATGACGTATTTTTCTTACATAACGTATGACGCAAGTATCTAGGTATGAAAACGCCAGACGAAAAGTGTTGACGATGTGGACGATTTATCAGGCAAAATCAATAGTGCACACAAAATTATTAGCACTCTCTTTTTACGGATTAAATAAAATGTTTATACGCTCTTTTGCTTTATTAGCTTAAAAGGGAGATTAAAGACTTTGGTTTCTAAGACTCTCTGTTTAGTAGCCATCATGGGGTATAGAAAAAAGGGCAAAGAAAATAGAATTTAAAAACATGTTTACAATAATGTACATTGTTGTCAGTTCAGTTAGTGTTATTCCCTTTGAGACGCTTATGGAGCTTTGTAAGTCGTATTTAAGACTTTAATAGGCTATTCATTAAAGCATTAATCGTATTTAAGCTTATATTACACTAGAATAGATAACTTTAGCAGAAATACGTCAAGTGATGTAAGTGGTTAATCTTTTTTGTATCGATCTCACTTAATGGAGGAAATTTAAGAGGAATTTAAGTCACTATACAGATGGCGTTGTCAAATGCCTTTTTATGGTACGATGAATCACCACGAAGAATGTTGTGCTCTCTGTCATATCAGTGCTACCAGTCACTGATCGTCTAAATGCGGAGTTGTCGTGGGATAATGGTTCAACCACTTGACTATCACTCCAAGGGTTGTGGGTTCGAATCCCATCCCGGCAGTAACGTCTTTTGGCAAAACATTAATCCACATTTACCACTTTACATTCAGGTGGAATTGGGTACCTGGCGAGGTAATAATAGTTGCAGGGCCCTCGGGAAGAACATCATTGGGGCTGATGAGGCTTCCCTGGGTAAACAAAATTATTGTTTTTATGACTTTAGGCCATTCTGTCATTCATCTGTCCAATATGGTCATCTCAATCGAAATGCTGTGGGATTCAGTAGCAATACCGGCCCGGGTCAAGGATCAGACCCTCGTGAAATACTTTACATTTCAAGGCGCTATTTGACAATCCTTTTTGTCTTCAAGAGAAATTGATTGATGAAAGAATTCCTCTATTTTCGTTTCTTTATCATTCATTCTTATCCATGTCCATCTTCTAAGGTGATAATGTTATATGTTCATAACAATGTTGTTTGAATGTTACAAACATATTGGAGCAATTGCAACGAATGCAGCGCTTTGCAATACCATTTCGATTCGTTTTTGGTTAAATATGCATGTCCCAAATTGGACTTGCGCAAAATAATGTTGAGTTCCGTGTTCGAGCGACAGCTTCATACGTGTGCTCATATACTATGCATTGACGTAACACCTAATACGTGTAAATCGTGCCACAAAATAAAACACCATTTCCAAAGCCCACCGTAAAAACTAGAAGGCTTACGTATCCACCAAAACTATATTTTAGAGTGGCTCATTTTAGTCGTATTCGTTCACTCCAGATTACCTCATGAAGAAAGGGAAAGTGGAAGAAAAACAAGTAACCCATGATCTACCTAATGTCTGCAATTGCTTCATCGGAATCCACAAAACTTCCGGATTATCCGCTATTAGACATTGATTATGGATGATGTGTTCATGATGGATTGATCCATGTCTAAGGAGTACATATTAAACCCGCTTCAATTATGATGGGGGCACTAATCTCTTTGATGGAAATCTAAAGACATCCCGCATACAAGGACGTGGTCAAATCAATGAGGATATTAGCTGGTATCTCTTTGGTCAAATTGGTCACCAGCCGACCGTTCCTATGGTTGTTCACATCATTCTTTTGTGGTCTTGGTTGTTGGAAAATTGGTCCAAGATAAGTAATTTGTGGATAAGTGAGATAACTTGCACTATTGAGTTTTCGTGTGTTTCAATGTTCACGTATCTATTTCCAGAATATAATCATCGAGTTCAGATGAGTTCGAACGGCATGCGATTCAAGCCACATTTTTAATTTGGCGGCTTTGATTTGAAAATCACAGTGTAACGAGGTTAAGAAGACAATTATGTGATTTGGAAAAGCTGACAAGAATGGTGATGAATTATATTGTCACAGTGGTCTTATGAATCCCTAGTGGGATTGTGGACAGCTTAACAAATGTTTAATAATAATAATATGTCTTGTTTACCCAGGGTAGCCTCATCAGTATTTATACTGTTCTCCCTGAGGGCCCTGCAATCATATTATTACCCCGGTCATCGGATTCAGGCTTACCCGCACACAATGTATGCACATTCTCCACTCCCTGGGGAGCATTCCAGCCATGTGTCATTTTTACAAGCGCACACTTGCTAATCTTAGCACATAGTCATCGTTGCTACGCACCTTCTTCCGATAAAGGTATATATCCAAAGAAGCAACAGACCTTCATGGCTGTAGTGCCACCAAAATAGTAAGGCACCTACCATGCTTGCGAAGAAATGGCTAGGAAACTTGTTGCACCCCTTTTGTGTCTGTGTACTTTCCTTTTGGGTAGGTTTAAGTTCAAGTCAATAAATGGTCAAAGAAATCTCTTCTGAATGCACCAAGGCTGCACGTTCCTTCGTGGGAAACTTGACAACTCTATGTTTGCTTGACATATCCTACTTCCAATGTTGTGTTGTTCCTTCATGTCTTTTCATGATTCATTGCTCTTAACCCTTTGAGTGCCATGGTCATGTTGGTTCTATCATTTTCATAACCACATGACATACGCTACAAGGCCACTGATCTCGAATAAAGTTTTGACGAATTTAGAGCTAAATTACAGGTCTGTGATTATATTAAAGAGAAACCTTCTCACATACATGTACATCTTGAAATTTTTATCACGCCGTAGGGGCGTCATTGGACTATAGCAAGGTATTGCAACTATTTTTTAAAAGATGATTATTTGTACTTTAAACTCATACAGTTCATCAATTGAATGGTCTACGTAATCTGTTAGACAGCCATCATGATCAGCTCGATTTCCTAATGTTCTCTACTCCTCACCCAGCCTTTATATACTTTCTATCTTATCTGTTTGACCTAAGGACTTCATTTTTGTATCCGACATTCTGTAAGGGTTAGTTCTTAGTAGGTCCATGGTTAGATTCAATGTCCCACTGGAGATTTATTTTTTCGTCGTCACCACAACTCGAGTATGCCTTTTACCTTCTCAATGAGTTAAAGAACAATGCTTTCTTACAATCTTCAAAAAACCACACTGCTATACAAAATATGAAACAGTTACTCGTTTCAATATCTTCAGAAGCAAATCGAGTAGCGTTGAGAAGGTTAACAACAATGAATTGGATTTGCGGTGGTATGTAGATTTCCCGCATTCATGATGTAATGTTTAACTTTGGTACGGGAATTCTCATGCCTGACTTGTGGTACAGATATCGTATCGATTTAAGGAAGTGGCTTTTGGAAATGTCAAACACATTCGAGACGATGATAACCGCAATCATTGAAAGCAAAGACTGACAGACCACTTTCAAGTAGTCTTCCTCGGTTATTGTTCTCTTTCCTTTAGGGTATTTTGTTTCCTTTCTCTCTCTCTCTCTCTCTCTCTCTCTCTCTCTCCTTCATCCTCTTTCTTAGCATTGTCTTCTGATTCGATGTCTTAGTCTTCGATCTATTTATATTCTCCTTATTATTGGCTATGCTGCCCCCACTGGAAGACACGTGGGAAGGCAACTTAGAGGACATTAACTGTTTTGGAAACCAGAGATATTGATTAGTTAATGTTGCAGTCCGCATCATCTTCTTATAACAAAACCGCGAGTTCTTTATCCTCCACACTCCCAAAACCCTTTTTTCTGGTCATGGCTTAGTATAAATGTTTCTACTTTTTCAATTGAAAGCGATCTCCGCGAATGGTTCTAATAATCGTGAACGTCCTGAAAAGAAACATCTGCTGTGTCCTTTGTATACCTTCACCCACATTGATGGTCCATAAGTCCATAAGACATTGTTTAGGTGAAGAATGTATGTATATATCTTCGTAACTAATAATAATTAATGTATAGCGTGGGTCTAGCCATTGAAGGGGACAAATGTGTCTTGGAGGAGTGGGGGGGGGGGACGGGCTTACTAGGTGATTGAAATGGCATTGCATGGACTTGATGAAGGGGCTCGTGCCCCCCCCCCCCCATCCCTCACTCCGAGCTCTATTTTTCTACGCCGCTGAATATAATGTACAATCAAACAATCAAATGTGTAAATGTAAAGAGAATTCGAAATGCGGTTTGCGCCTGGCCACGGTACAAATGTCCTTTGGAAAGACATTAATCTGCATTTGCCACTCGCCACTCAGATGTAGGTTGTGATTATCTTTCTTTTGATTTGTTTTGTGACAAAGCTAATAACTATTGTTCTTTCTTTCTCTGTTACCAGGGTAACTGCTGTTGGCAGAGCGTTACTGGGAGAAGGATGCAACTCAAGTCTGTCGACATTGCGGACAGTTCGGAGATCGAGAGACGTCATTTGCAAAAGGCCGCATATCACAGACTCCAAGCTTACAATGTAGGCCCCATCATCTTGCCAAGAGGTAAGAACACCATGGCATAGTGGTTCATTTATTTGTGTGTCAATCAGAATTTCGAGGGTTATACTCTGTCCCCTTGCGTATGCCCGGGACAACGCATTTAATCTGCAGTTGTCTCTTCACCAAAATGTTTGATGAGTACCTGACAGAATTTGTTTTTCAACAAATGAAAACAAGTACCTTTAGTTCAATTATTAGATCAATATCGTATGTCATCTTTGTGTCTTTGTATTATCACTAACAGTGTTTTTCTCTTGACTGCTTTTAATTTTACTGATGGCCCCACTAGAGCCGTACACTTATTTGGAACACAAGAGGCAAAAATCTCAGAAAAACAATGACCTTTTTAGCTGAACATTCTCGATATGTCTTTTATTGCAGTTTGAAATGGATCGTGCACAATAATTATTATACGTAATACATGTCTTGCTGAAAAGACTATAGGACATATTTTCCATCATAAGCATATCTATAGCCGGTGTTACTGAAAATGTGTGAACTAAACGTGGTGTCGTTTACACGCGGGAGAAGATTTTGAGAGGGACAAAAAGTGTGAACGAGACGTTTGAGAGGAAAGAGCAAAAGAAGGAGAGAATAATCATCTAAAAGTACATGTATGTAAGAGATGCAAATCCTCTGAATAAAAACTAGGTTAAAGTATCCATTTTTTGTGTGTGATGTAAGACGTAGATGGAAGATGAGAAAAGGGTCTCCCTTTCGACCTATATCAATAATGCGAATATGCATTGAACAGTGCTTAATTGCCATGGTAACAACGTTGTGCAAGTCAGAAAAGGCGAAGTTTGAAGATTGAAATGTGTCAGTTCAACGAACAGATTTACATTTTTCATCACTTCGTTGGCAGTTTTATGGAAACCTCATGCATTTCAAATTTCCTTCTCCGTGTCACGTCTCCTCTCTTTTCCAATTTGTTTCAAGGGATAGAATTTAGGTAATGCATACATTTTGTCATCTTTCCTTCAAGTAAACCAAAGTCGACTTATCTCTTCATCATTAAAACCTACCAAAACGGGATGTTTAAGATGGATAGAAAATCATCAAGGTACTGCTTAGTTTGTCATCTATTCCACTCTCATGAACGTCGTTTTTTATGATAAAGATATGAATAAATATGAAACGATCTCGCGATTGATAGGCATGAGAAAGTAGTCGTAATATTTCAAATAATTTAAACAATCGCTCTTGACTTACAAACAGCAATAAGCCACCTTAAGAACAGCGGTGTGATTTCCATGCTAGATTAAAGATGAGTAGAGATTTGTTGAAATTGAAAAAAGGCGTGAGGCAAAAGTTATCTTTTTGTTTTCTCTGTCTTGCTACTTGTCATGTTTTCCATCACGTAGCTCAATTAAAAAAAAATATACAATGTAGTTTAATATTGCTTGATACGGGTTCTCATTTCATTGACAATATTTTTTTGAATTTGTCGTCCCTTCTTTAGTATTAAGCATCTAATGATTTTACAAAACCATCGGTGTAGTGGAGACTGGAGACAGCTAATTCATTCGCAAGTTTTTAGTTCAATTTTGTTTGGAGGATTTGTATTTCTCTTCTTTACTAGTCACCTTTAGCTGACACATCAAAATGATTATTGCAATTATTGTCATATATATATATCACAGTCATTGTAAGTTTTATCTTTATCATAATTTTGTACAAAATGATTGTTCAGGATATTTATAAAAATGGAAATTTTGATTATTAGGTAAAGAATCATGTTCCTCAAATCGATTAATGTATAAAACTTCAACTGTGTTGTTTAATTCAATACGTTTACAAAAGTCAGAAGCATCTGGTTTTGGAACATGCCGAACATGATATACTACTGAAAAAGAGTAGATAAAAAGCAGAATTGTTCACCATGCAGTGAGATTGATATTGCATTCTTGAAAAACGAGAATAGAAATTGAAACTGCATACGGGGATTGGCTCTTTGTTTTTCCTTCCGTACCACCATAGAGCTTTTTGGTCTGCTAACACAATAAGTGGATAGGTCGTATGTATAGTAATGTCTCATTTTGAGAGAACATTTTCTCAGCGGTCTTTTTTTATAATTTCGTTAGTATGGATCGCAAGCTGAACGCGAGTTACATTTTATTGTATTTATTTAAACCAAGGACGTCGCATATACTAGTCATGCTAGTAGTAGGCATATTCTGCTGAGTTCGTGCTGTCTTGTACAAAGATGGGTTTCAAGATGGCAGCTTTTCTCGCAAGGCGCCATGACAGATGTCACGTGATGTTGCAGTTTGCATAATCCAGCACAAAGCTGTTTTTGTGTTGATAAAAGGGATCAGATTTGTATAGTCACCGCATGGGAAACGTGTGATCATTAATTGCAAGTTCAATTGAACTTCCACTCACTCCATTCCATAATAGTGCATTCATTTTTGTAGCCTATATTAAAACAAAGCAATGTAACAATGTGACTCTTCAGGCAGCACATTTCCGGGCAAATAAAAGCGACACATATTTATGATAGGGATTGGACGTACAATGTAGTTATGTTCGTTTAAATGATTTGGTGTTCATTTGGGTATAGTAAACTGATTTGTGACTTATTGAGGCAAATCTGCAAGATTCTTTAAGGCCAGACAAGAAAATTGCCTAAGATATAGAGATGTAATGAAAGTTATAAAATATTTACAAAATAATGGGCACTCAAGTAAACACAAGAATTATGTTGTATGGTTACAACCAATCTAGAATTGTAATACTGCGATCGCATGAGCAAGCGTTCCAGTGTTTAGTCATTCTTTGCATTTGATATAACCATCAAGAGCAAAAGAAGCAAAATACAATAAAACAAATTATGCCATTTTCAATATTTGCAGTAAGTTTGTGAGGGCTTGTAGGCAATATGGTAATAGATCACGTCATAGTAAACTTCAACACCGTCTTTCTTGACGTAAATCTTTCGAATTCTCAACGCCAAATCTGGTTTAATTCCAAACTCTTCCTCCGTTCACATGACATGCAACGTGCTCAAGTAATGGAGGACCCTTTTTCTTCTTTTCTCACCTGGGGAATATTCGTCAGCGTTTACCCTGGACGAAATCATCTACATATTGCTCTGCTAACACAATATATCTGGCGGCTTTTTTTCTAAACGTCCGGCGCCATTCTGTAGAGTGTGTATTAGCTTGATACAGCGGTAATGATACGGTCGGCTCGAGATCGTCACCCAAGCGAGACCTAATCGTGGTATTTAGATTTTCCAGCCATTTCGCGCTCCCAACAAGTATATAAATGGGAAATCGAAACACCCTATTAAACGACTGACCGATCCGATTTCGCTCGCTCACGTCATCTGATTTCTGAGAAGAAAGACAGATGGTGGGGATGGGTAAAGAGGGAGGGGGTGGGGGGGGGGGGTGGGGGTGGGGGTGTGACCAGGTGAAGTAAATGTGATAGAACAGGGCTCTAGGAAAATGAAGCAAAAATGAACAAATTTAATAAGCATATTATGAGGAGCAGTGTAGTAGTATTAGTAGAAGTAATAGTAGGACTAGTATAAACATAGTATTATAGTAGAAATAGTTGTTTTATAGTAGAAATAGTTGTTTTATAGTAGAAATAGAGATCGTATTGTAATAGTAGTAGTAACAATAGTAATACATGTAGAAGTAGTATAGTAGTAGTAGTAGTAGTTAAAGAAGTAGAAGTAGTAGTATATTTGGTGGTAATATGGTGGTAATATAAATAGTTATAATGGCGGCAGAGAGAGAAATTAAATGCGGAAGGATTTCACAAGATTGCTTTTTTTCCTTTTTCTTTCCTTTGTCATTATCTTTCAAGAATCTTGCGAAATGACCCATCAATATTATCTCAGGATCATCCTCATCAGATACTAATAGCCTTGAAAATAGAGAAATTTGCATTTAGATACATTTCATATCTTTTAAATGGAGGGATTTAGGTATCGTATGAATAAATATTATTTAGGAAAGAAAGGCAAAATTTATAACGTTACAATTTTGTTCCATCAATTTTAAAGTTTATGTTTTTTCTCCTCCCTCCGTTTTAAAAAAAAACTTTTTGGAATCTCGTGAAGAATAATTTTCAATATGTATTTAAGAGATGAATTCGTCACAGCATTGAATGATTGAAAAGTGGGACGTAGATTTTATAAATATAGCTTCTCGTTTTGATATCAGAGGGAGATGGACTGAATATCAGAAACGGCTATAGCTTTAAATGAATTAGGGAATATCATGAGAGTTAACGTGAGTATTGATGCACTTCAACCTAGCATTTCTTTTCTTTTCTCCGTCCTCGATCCTAATGTCGTCCATCTCCGCACCAGATGCCCTAGGACATTCCCTTGATGGCCTCAATGAGAAATAGAGGGAAAGGGTTGCCAGGGTGGGCTACGCCCCCACACTCACCGCCTTCTCAATTTTCATTCACCCGTAAATTGCCCTCTCCAAAATCTTTCACGAAACACTGCATTTTTTCAGCTTCAGTTAAGTTAATTTCATACTTCACCTCACATAATGCCTCACGTAAAATAAATCGCACATAACACTGTAATACATCACTATATACATATAAATTCGAAGTTGGAGGAAAGGGTATCAAGATGCCCCCCTCCACCCCCTCTCCTCACTCTTACGATGGCTACGCCCTAGGTGTTTTGGTCTGACCTATGTGAGTGATTGCCTGTCAGTGAAGATGCACTAAGCAGACGGGCCATTATCACCTGATTGGATTTGTAGAAACTCAATTTGGCGCTCGAATCTCCTCTCATCAACACTCTCTCTATTACCCCTCTCTCTCTCTCTCTCTCTCTCTCTCTCTCTCTCTCTCTCTAACATCAACAAATGCGGTCCCAACAAATGCCCTAGTCTGCGGAAACAGACTCTAATCTGACACTTGTTTATTTTTAACTATTCCACGAATCCTTGAGTGTAGCCTAACTCTGTCAGTGGTCACTCTCTGGCTTTGTCAATAGTTCAGGGCGTATGGAGTGCTGTAGACCGAGCAGTCTCTCTAGTCTTACAGATCAGACACTTTATTAAACATTAATACTGGCAAGGGTTTGGGCTTGCAGACTACGACCGCCCTGGGTTAGGATTGCAGTGTTTTTATTTCAGTCCTACCCATCCCTCTTCCTGTTGTTATTATTTTTAATTGTGAAGGAGATGTGATGTTAGAGCTCAGTTGGGAGCTCTGCTCGCTGAGTAAGGAATGATTTTCTTATCACTACCCATCATTATCTTTATAATTATAAAGTGTAAAACAACTTATTATGATGTATGTAACCACCATCTATGACCTTTGCTTCCACATTAATATCTTTATTTTTGAAAGGGTTGGGGAGATGGAGAGAGAAGAGAGAGAGAGGGGGGGGGGGGAGAAAGAGAGAGGGAAAGAGAGAGATAACGGGGGAGGAATGAAAGAGAGGGCGAAAGAAGGGGGAGTGAGAAATGTAGTGGGAAAAGAGATAAAGAAGATAACAAAACGGGATAAGAAGTGATGAAACGTGAAATGGGATAGTTAGAAGGGAGAAATCGCTAAATTCTTATGAACAATGGAAATATGAATCACTTCAATTTATAAATGTAGAAAGTGGCAAATGAAATAAAACGTAATAACGAATATTAAGATATAAATCTTCAATGGAAAGAGAAAGAAAGCGATATGACAAGTCTGTAGAGGTGAGGGAAATTGATACAAGTTTAGTCAGAGAAAACACAACCACAAAGCTCTCTTAGTCTTCAATCGATTTTAATAACTGTACTTACACCACAAAATAAAAGCATTTAATGTCAATCTTTTAGGACATTAAAATATGGATTATTGATATGGATTTGTGGATTTTCATGCGCCCACCATTAATCCTCAGAAAGACGGCCCTTGGAATAAAAAGCATTTTCAACCCTGTGTTAATCTACAGTAGATATGGAGTTATTATAATGGGCAAATGTAATACCTTTTACCTAATTATTGTGAATGATACTGACAAGTTCAAAGTATTCCAGTAAACTTTGATAACCTTAGGCTACTAATGACTAGCTTTGACGTGACAACCCGAAATAAAAATGGACAATAAAAGAAAAAGAAAGGTTAATTGATTATACATGTATTATAAAATCCGACAGCGATTGTAATAAAGCTGTTGAGATTAAGTTATTTTTCATTACACACTCTTAAAACGCACTTGTCTCTGTCTATCTCTCTATCTCTCTCTGTTTCTAGCTCTCTATCTCTCTTCCTTTCACATTATGTCTGTCTCTCTATGTCTCTCAGTATCTATCTCGCTTTCCTCTCCCGCCCTTTCAGTATCTCTTTACACATACACTCTTTCTCTCTCTCTCTCTCTCTTTCTAAGTCTTTATTTCTCTTTGTCGATGCCACACTCTCTGTCTCTGTCTCTCTCTCTCTCTCTCTCTCTGTCTCTTGATATGTCTCTCTCTCTCTCTCTCTCCCTCTGTCTCTCTCTTTCTCTCTTACTCTCTCTCTCTCTCTTTATGTAATCCCAAAACAAATCCTTGAATTCGTTTGATTATACTCGAGTAGAACAACACACCGTGTATGAATTTGCACTAGGCACCCACACCTTGGTATAGTGTGATATTTAGATTAATTAAATTAAGCTTCGCTAATCCTTACGAGATGTAGAGTGTTTTTCACGCTAATCTGGATTCGTTTCGTATCAATTAGTGGTTTCATTACTGTAAAAACAACAGCCTCGTCGGAGTCGTGATATCAGTGCACACAGCCCATGTAGATGTACACAAAAGCACAATATCTGAAAGTGATAGCTTGCTTGATTTCATTTGTAGAAAGTGATTACTTCTTGTAGGTGGTAAATCCGAAAACTAAGATAAATACACCAACTTGTGTATTCAATTTCATCAATATTCTGCCCCACCACACAAAAAGAAGCGATGGATGTATTAGTCTATTTATCTCTCACTCCTTACTCTCCGTCTCCCCTCACTCTCCCCCATCTCTCTCTCACTCTCTCTCTCTCTTTCTCTCTATCTATCTAGCTCTATGTCTCTCTTGCTCACTCTTTCCCCTCTGTAACTAGTCTATTTCGCTCACTTAATCACTCTCAACCCTTTTATCTCTCTCCATCTCTCCTTTATCAGTGTAGAAAGTGTTGAATACAGTAATATAGTTTCTCTATCTCCTTCCCCCTCTCTCCCTCCCCCTCTCTATCTGTAGAAAATGTTGCATACAACAATGTGTTATGTCGATCAGAGGCACATTCGCAACGAACGAACAAAGGGCATTCATACCAATGTGTTACATGTTCTCCAGCATTGGCTAGTCACCTTTGACATTTCCAAGATGGCGGCTCCAGATTGAAAACCACTGTACCTTCGTTATTCTGACACCTGCTTGGTTTCCCGTGCGGTGATTGAATCCTGTGTTCTGTTACATTAGCATGTATCAAACATGCATCCCCTTTCAAGGCTAGCGCCGCGGAATAACATCCGTGCAATAATTATTCTCGGTTAGCTTTGAAAACAATGTTTATTCCATTCCTCACTCCAACATGAGTGGAAATGGTAGTGTAGTAGCAGGGGGGATGGGTACATCACCCGCCTCCGCCCATCGAATGAATAATAATGGAGGATTGTAGAAAGAGAAAAGGAAAGGGAAGGGAAAGACAGCATTAATAAGTTTATTATGTTCCCCCTCTCACCACCACCCACCCTTAATCTGTGTCATCTTGCATTTTATCTCTTGATAGTACTTCCGATGCCTCTCCCTCCCCCACGATATCACCCCTCCTCCACCATGACTTCACCCAGGCTACGCCATTGCTGCTATGTCGTCAGAGGTGGTTGATTCGTCAATGTTAAACAATTCAGCAACCCTTTTCTCCAGTTCACGTCTTAATTGAGAGTGCGGGGTATAGGGCTTGGAGTGTTGATCTAGCCGAACAAAAACCCAATAATCCGATCGGTCCTTTACCACCCCTCAGGGCCCTTGAACCATTGCATGTGGGCGAATTATACCTACAAGGATGGATAAACACTCTCTTTCTTTCAATATTTTACTCTTCCGTAGTGTTGTCAGTCTCTTTCACTTAAATATATCATTGTTTTGCACTTTGCAGAAGCCTAAAGTTGAATGCCACAATAGCGTTTTAATCTCTCGAACGTACACAAGTACCATCTCAGCATTATTTGTAGCTCTTTGCTTTGTCTGCTTAAGGTATTAAAAACGATTTGCTCACTTTTTTATGTCAGAGATTCAAATTATATGTTTTATAATATTTTGTGGTTGTTGTTGTTCTTCATAAACATTTCTACGTAAGCACCTGCTTTTATCTTTACTCCTATATTAACACATGTAATCCAGTTATTGACCTTTACGAAAATGCCATAATTAAAGATTTCAAAGTCCCCGCCCATTTGAATTGTTTGATTGACAATAGTGTAAAATTGGTCTATAAAGCTTAGCGTACATGCTAAGGGAAAACCCCCGAGCATGTAACGGGTTCTTATTTAACCTTAAAATCATTGATCTTTCTTCCTATATTAACCCCCTGTAATTAGTGCTTCTTCCGGTATGAACGTAGCCTTCAATTAGAGTATCCAGGTTAATAACAAATTGCTATAATAATAGCTGGCTATGATGCCGTAAGTTGTAGTCGCAAATCGTTTGGTTAAGTATTGAGTAATGATGTTGCGACGAATCCAGCTCGAAGTCAAGAACGAGGAAAGGACTTGCCCCTTTTCTTCCTTGCAATTTCTGATGTGGGGGCGAGGGTCTTTCCGGCAGCATTTGATCCCCTAGTGATCGCTGCTTATTTAAAAGTTTAAAATTCTACAGTAATTATTTTCTTTTCCTGTATCTTTATTGCTGCGGACTTTATTTTTCAGGGATTGGGGAAAGGGGCCGGGAAATGTGTCACTACCCTAAATTCAGACGTTTATTACTTGATTGCTGTCTAATTTCCTGGTTATAATTGAGAATTCATCCTACAAACTATATATTACACTGTATTAAATGATTGATCTGTACATTTACGAAGAAGGATAACACTTTGAAATGCAAGCGACGGAAACTGCTCACTCACGTTGATCAGAAATATTCAGGTTAATATCTAACTTAGATTTGAACCCACGCAATTTCTTCTATTCCATTTTCTTTTCCTTCGCTTATTTCTTCTTTTTTTCTCTTTTGAGGTTTACACCGTGCTTCTGGGAAAAGGTTTGCATCTCGATCTCAACAGCCTTTCTATTATTCAGCAACTAGTTTACAGAGACCTCGAAAAGTGTATTATGATCAAATGGGTTTAACCGATGGTTGCTTTTTATATTATGACGGTTAGGAACATTTATAGGGAGGAGAACATGAATGAAAGGGAAGAGCTTAATTGAAACGAAGAAAATAAGAATGCAATGAAGTCTAAATGTCAGCGTTCAATATTTCATCCTGATTTTTATCATCGCATTATCCATGTAGATGAATATATCGAATCAGTGGGCGCTTTGCTCGACAAAAGATTTTTCTCTCCATTTTTCGTTTTTGTTTTCTTTGAGTGAGTTTTGCTTTCGATGCGATGCGAGTCTACCAGACTTACTTCCAAAATGAGATAATATACTCTCCTTGCAGTCGAAAGTAACATTCAACATTTCAAAAGGATATATTTCTTGTTGCTCCGTATGGTTAAAGGGCACATTTTATTTTAAAAATCAAAGTCTTTGCTACACGAGTGTGTTATGGCACAGTGTCCGAGATAACAAGTATTTGATGATGTTTGTTAATGAGGTTAACATCTCATAAATGTTGATGTTGCTCTTTCTTATAAATATTATCAGTCATTCAAAAATGTGGATGAGTCTACTATTTTCAAAATGTTTTGTTCATAAATATGTTTCAATACTTCATAATGTTTATGTTGATGTAAATGTATGATATGTTCGTGTATAGCTAAGAAATGGAAGAAGAAATGGCGCCAAATTGTTTACGTAATTTTGTTTAAAATTTGGTAACATCACACTTTTGCTCTTGAATGTATTTACCCAAAGGCAATCGTGATTGGGGCTTTGGTTTTTAGTTATAGCTAATTTTTCTCTAGAGTGGGATTCGGGTTATGCTAAAGATATTTGAGAGTGTTTGGTTTAAGGTTAAAGTTTAAAATTTGGTTAGTATTAGAAATTAACCGCGAAGCAACTGCCGCGTTAGCGTGTGTCATACGTCCGTTTCATGCACAAATTTACGGCGAGAAGGTTAACTTGATCAGGGTGTTCTTGAATTATGCATCTATGCTTGGTGATTGCGTTGCCAATATGGGCTGTACCTCGTTAGCGACTGCTAGATAACTATTCATTTCGAGGTGGAATAAAATACGTTACCTAGCTCTGTATCAATACGATACTCTACAACCATCTGAGAACCGGAGAAGTTCCGGGGCTTGAATTACCCGCCATTTTGCATGTCATGCAATTGCCTGAGAAGATAGCGGAGTTTACATCCCGAAATAGACCCGAAGAAAAGCGGGTTAATGAATTCGACATTCGTGTGTGGACTTGGCTTCCCAATGATCGAACAAACTGTGTCACCTATTTTAAGCTCTCTCTCTCTGTTTCTCATTCACACTCTCTCCCTACCTCCCTCTATCACTGTCTATTTCTCTCTTCCTTCACTTTCTCCCTCTTTCCGTATCTTCTTTTCGATTCTTTATACCTTCAACCCCCACCCCCCCTCTCTCCTTTACTGTTTCCTTTTTCCTGTTTCCTTTACTATTCTCTCTCTCTCTATCTCTTTGACAGTAACATACAGACACTCATCTTTTTCTCTCACCCCTCTTTTTGTTTTTTATGACATCTCTCTGTGTTTCCCCCTTTCACTCTCTCTCTCTCTCTCTCTCTTTCTCTCTCTTTCTCTCTCTTTCTCTATCTCTCTTTCTTTCTCTGTCTCTCCGTCTCTCTCTCTCTTTCTCTCTCTCTCTTTCTCTATCGCTCTTTCTTTCTCTGTCTCTCCGTCTCTCTCTCTCTCTCTCTCTCTCTCCCTCTCTATCTCTCTCTCTCTTTCTTTCAGCTGGAGGCTGAATCGTATATTGAGCATACTACTAAACGTATTGATCTTCGGATATGGTGGATCTCGAAGGAGGGTTTTCCGGTTCTTTTTAAACTTGTCAAAGGGCAGAAACTTTAAACCCTTTTATTTTTTTGCTCCTATTTATAACCTTCTTACTGTCATCAGATGATGTTTTGAACACATTAATTGCACATCCTAACCAAATCAAACCAAATATGGTCATATTTTTCACCAAATGTCTTGTTGTTATTCATACTTTTTTCTTCGAGTTTTGTTGCGATCGTCTCTCCTGACCAGCTGAAAATTGTAACTTTGATTGTTTCCGATCAATTTAGTTTTCTAACATTTTAAACAAGTGGGAGTGTGTGGGCATGCAGGGGCGTGTTTAATTAGTATTTGGGGCCATTTACGTGATGTCATAACATTCACGGCACGATCTGGTAAACATAATTGCGCAATAACTTTTTTTCATGTAGCTGTTATTCAATTAAATTGTATCTGTTCGTGTTTGTGTAAAAGAAGAGAAAGAAAGAATGAAAGTGACAGGGGAGAGAAGGAGATGAGGGAGAAAGAGAGAAGATGAGAGAGGAAGAGGGGAGAAAGAGATGAGATAGAGAGAGGGAAGATGACAAAGGACGAATATAGGACATGAAATAGATAACAAAGAGAGAGGGGTACAGAAGAAGAAACTGAAGGGAAGAGAGGAGAGAAAGAAAGAAAGAGAGACGATGTGAAGAAGAGAAGAGATGAGAGAGAAGATGAGAGAGTTAGAAGATAGAGAGGGAGAGAGTGGGAGGGGGAGATAACATAAAAGACATCCAGATGAGGGCGAGAGAGAGGGGAGAGGAGATGACAGATAATCAAAAAGAATAATAAAGAGAGAGATCATGCAGAGATTAGACGTCTACAGTCTTTTTAGTTTATTAATCATGTCCTTGTGCAAAACATGATGACTGCATGTATCGTGTCCATCATTGTTATGAACGCTACCCTAGTTTCAGAAGGGCCATTACATTTTATTGGTTCTTAAAGTATCTCTTCTACTCGGCTCAACCCACCTGATCCCCCTATTATTCTCTTCAATCAGTCCTCCCACTTGTCTTGGACGTGGGCAGACGACGATATTTGTTTTCATCTCCTCGACAATTTTGAACTTCAATCGGTCTTTTCATTCTGATATCAAGTGTTATTCTTTGTTTTGTTGTTGATGTTGATACTAAATCAGAAGTTCCTGTTATTGTCGTTGCTAAAAGTTGGAGGTTTATTTTAAGAAGGAAGACGTCATGATGTTTGATGATAATCATATTCAAACTATTTATACTTATTTTTACGGAACAAAACAAAAACAAAATATCCGTATGGGTAGGGCGAATTTGATTTGCTCCGGGGGAGCGACACCGCCCCCCCCCCCCCCCCCTCCTGGCTTGGATATAAGCTACATATTTGGGTATAAGTTTCCTTTCTATACTCTGTGACGAGGAAGATAAACTTATATCTCACTGCTAAATCAATGCACAATGGGCAGAACACTGAAATAGTTTTTGGCGCGCTTTCAAAAATGAAGAAGAAAAAAAATCACCGAATTACTTCGAGGAAACGAGGGAAAGCAGAGCTCATATTACGGATTTAAAATGAAATGTTGCGCATGTAATCAGACATGGAGATACCTGGAATCTCGTTAAGTGTTTGTTTGACGTGAAACTTGAGCCTATGTTTGCCCCGATCTACTTCTGTGAGTGTTCGCATCTTTCTTGAGGCATATCAGGACAAATATACATTTACAATGTAACAGGCCTGGTAGACGGCTGAACGCTGCATGCATGGCGATTCAGACACATTCATTACGTACAACTGTATGTATATTGGCAACAATCAAAATCTAGCACATCCAATCTGGGATATAAACATAGCTCCCAACCATTTCTATTTCGGAGGAACGATTTCTAACTTTTGGCCTTCAAGCTATTGTTTTGAAGCCTAGATTTATCTCTCTCTTTTCGGAAAAATTATGAAAAGTATATCAAAATAGACTGTACATGTATTTTCATTTGATATACATCGTACAAGAAATAAATACTATTTGAAACTTATAATGATAATTCAATGAATTTACCACACACAAATCAAGCTACCACGTGCTCTAAAATGTTCAAGATATTTAAAATTAAAAATTAAAATTAATATAGCCGCTTATAATGAGACTATGTATCTCTTTCTGAAAAAGAGAATACATGATTTTTTTTCTCTCCGATAACTGAAGGCCAGTTTAAGAATCTCACTTTTGATTATGTCACTGTCTCATTTGTAACCCTCTCATATTTCATTTTTTTTTAAATAAATATCACATTTGATAATTTTATCAAAAACAAACACTATAGCAACTACTTTCGAAAAATCAACTTAAGTCAATTTCAGTGACCTTGTGCGTCACCCATTGAAACGTGCGAACATTAAAATGACGTATTAGATAATCCAAACATGATTTCTGTTGGACATACAATAGGGTATTCAAATATTAGGTTGATTATTCGAACATAGTGCGATCGCGTTCACATGTGATAACTTCATAAAATAATATATTCAAATGCGTTTTTTTTTGTAATGTGATAATTGTATCGTTATTCAAATGCTGATGATTTTGATTTTTGTTTTGCCTCTTTGAATTTGAACATATTGTAAAGAAGCTGCTATCAGGGTGATAGTGCTTTATATATCCATATGAAATAAACATTTTACTTGTGGGGATAATATTGAAATGTAATTATGATATCTCATTCCCTTACAGACCCCCTACAGAAGCGCCCTAAGAAGGGCGGACTGCTTCGATCCGGGAGACAGCGAACCTCGAGTTTTCTGGATAGCCTCAGGGATATGACAAGGGATAACAAAGGTAAGAATTTAGAATATTTATATTTTTTGTACAATAAACAGAATACTTATCAGTTACTGCCCACTAATTGGCTTCAATGTATATATATATATATATATATATATATATATATTGCAAAAGAAGGATTCATTTTACACGGTAACATTTACAGAATTATCATTGTAAGATGGGGTGAATATATAAGAAGGATGTATTTGAATCGGAACAGCAATTGGACAAGTGCCTTTTTTTACATAATGTGTCGTCTAAACCCTTATATAAATTTTCGTCATGAATAGAGGAAAATGAAGAGGGTCTGCAACCGTTCCTTTGAGAAATCATACTAATAACACTTTCCCAATTATTTTGTTATCCCTATTCATCTCAGTGTCCTGAATCTCCCCTTTCCGTATTTTGTTTATGGTATTCCACAATTTAGATTCTCCAGTGTGCTCTGGTCTGTATCCTGGCACTCTTTCAATACTCAATATGCGGCTGGATATTTTAATCCTTATAGATACAAGTTTACATCATTTTGTAATGTCTTGTCTTCTGACATGGGTACGCCATTACTCGAAAATCCAACCGACCCTGTCAAACGTGATATCCCTTGGAATAAATTCAAACAACTATACCTTTATCTGCTTATTCTCCTTTTAATTATTCACAAGACCCATTTTCTCTCCTCCCGAAAGGTCCATATTAGAGCGTGTTGTCACGTTATCTTGCAAGACATGACATGTTGTGGAAAACGAAAACGTGCTATAAAAGGTAGATTTAATCTCCTGAGAAATGATCAGCGCCATTTTGAAATGAGATCAAAAGCCATTTCAGTTATCATATTTTAAATTCGTTGGAGTGGTTATAGAGACATTTATATGGGTTTAATGATGGATCCCGGGATGGATCTCGTTTTATTATTCAGTGATGAGTGAATGCATACATCAATCAGTATAGTTGGGTAATTATCTCAAAGCGAATTTTTCTTAATTGTGCTAGAAAGAATGTCACGGTGTAAACGCTTGAAAAATCTTGAATTGCACCTGAAAAGGAACAATTATATTAGTGGTGGACATGCAGCCCTACAGGAGGGGGAACAGTAGCATATCCAGAATTTCTTCAAGCAGGGGTAAAATTTCCTCCAGAGGGGAGGAGGAAAGTACCTTGACAGCCCCCCTCTCCCCGTGCCTTCATTATAATGGACGGGGGTTCAAACTGGGGATTTAGTACCATGCGTGCTTAGCTCATCTCCTGCCATTTGTAAATACAATCACAAAGTTCCCCACATATTTCGATGAACACACTTGTCGATTAGTTGACAGTCAAATGAAAACATTTTATTCGACATATTGATAATAAACGATGCAGTTATATCATTGAGAGATGAAGTGAAGAATCAACTTAAGATGAACACATGAAACTGCACACATGGGACTGAACGGAAATACATCATTATTTATACAGTGATGCCAAACGAGGGGGTAACATGAAGCAGCAAGTTCGAGAAAGACTCGACACCTTGTTCTATGTTATCCACCATTTATCACCCCTGATCGGAAAACCTGGTTCTTAATGTCGACTTGTATTATGTGGGTAGCTGAAACCATCTTTCCATTTTCACGGTCCGCGGCTTTCTCCATCATCCATCTCGTTTCCCACCCGGAGCCCTATCGGCGCAGGCTTCACTGCGTTCCTGATGGATGGGATCTCTGCGGCCCTATGCCCGTTGCCCTTTGCAATGCTGCATGCACGTATGTACGCAGTCATGTGCTCGCTTGGTGCCATGCTAACAAGGCGCCAGATATTAATGACGGAATGTTGAACAGATTGAAAAGGTTAACGCAATTCAAAATGTTTTCACCGAAACATCATATGACAAGAAAGCTACCAAACACGTAGGAAAAGGTTGACATCTTCATATCAATCTCATCTGACCTTGTTCTGCGTACACCCACTATAATACACAGGCACACAATACGAGTATTAGGCCTAATGGGCCGAACAATAATTTTGCGAAGATGCTGTCGAATCTCTGTTTTTAGAAATCAATACTACACAGCAGACAACATGACAGGAATTGTAATTTTATATATTTCATTTGCTGATTCTCATTAACGTGACTGAAAAAACATCCCAAGAACCGTAACCACACAGCATTTCATGTGCGTGACTAAAACCAATATTGATGACACACAGCTCGGCGCAATAATATACATATTAAAATAATTTGCACAGATCATAATTAAACAGTGCTTGAATAGGGTGAATGCAGGTGCAGAATCTTACCAAAATACACAACATAATCGTTTAAAAGATTCTGAAGAACTTTACTAGGCTGGGGTAATAAAAACATGAAATTTAGTGTTCTACCAACCTTAAATTTAGTAGGTATGCTTTCATCCACTTATGTGGACTTTCTCCAGCCAAAAGATTCTTCGCACATGCAGTTGTTGTTCATGTTAACTGCTGTCTATAGATCAGTGGGGCGATTATATAGGTGATAGTGAGTAACCAGAGTCCCTACTCACTTAATAATTAATCCTTTTTGACCAATGGTTATATCAAGTGCTTGTAGCCCGCTTGCAAAAATATGGACCTACGTTTCCGACACACTACATACATGTAGAATGTAAAGAGCAAGGTTAATCGCAACAATTATGTTGACAGACCAGGTGTTGAATTGTTACAAGCTGTAATGTATAATTATGTTGATTGTTATTTTTCACCTTTTTGCTTTTCTTTCAGATGCCAACTCGGCGCCATTGGTTTTCGGCATTGCCCTGGAGAAGTGCATCCGAAACGATCGTGAGATGAGGTTATACGAGGCAAATAAACAGAGAGAAAGGCGGGAAAGTTTGGATTTAGCCCAACCCCTTCTGAACCCATCAACCCTCAACCATCTTACTGAACATTCCATGGCGGTAGGTACCACAGAATTATCATTATTATGGAGTGCTTGTTCTTTCTCACAACCAATGTTCATATTCTTATATTTCATAGCTGCCTTGATTCTGGGAGTTATTCTATCGTCAATATTTTGTCCTACCGTCTCTCTTTGCCTCTCCTTACAATGTTCTCTCTCTCTCTCTCTATCTCTCTTTCTCTCTCTCTCTCTCTTTCACTTTCTTATGCACGTTCTTTTTAACTATTTCTTTTCTGTTCCTCTTTAGGATATTTCCGCACAACACAAACCCATAAACACACATACACATAAACACACATACACACGCACACACACGCACACAAGCTTTATCTCTTTTTTTTTCTCTCATACATATATCTTTTTTTTCTCTCTTAAACCGGTTACGTATGCAGCACGTTTCACGTGTGACGTCACGATTGACATGATCTAGATGACTTCCCATGTTAGTGATTTTTAGGTTCGATAATTTTCGTCCTAAATAACCTTCGAATCAGCCCCAGCATTGCTTCCTTTCGCCTCATGATGACGCATCAGATTCTTTGCAGACGTCCTCGCGAATCCATCGAAATGATGTAAATTTGTGCGATCTGCTTTCCCGCCATCAACTTCAGTGTGAAGGAAATGTTTTGGTCCATAGCATTCCAACGCGATCCCTCCTGTAATTGAGTGCGCGTTACTCACAGATCAACGCACTCGTGCGTCGCTCGGCGAACACAAGTCGAGGGATGACGAGATCTCTTGACGTAAATACAGTTTGGAGAAGACGCTCTCCTGAATGTGTTGCCAACAAAAAAGGGGTAAACGAAACAAAAATGTTGAGATGACGACGAGACGATGACGTGGAAATTATTTGACTCTTAGAAGACCTAAGTCGTCTAAATATTATATAGAAGTAGAAGTAGTAGTAGTAGTAGTAGTATATCGAAGTAACCAAATAGAGGATAGAAAATATGAGAAGGTGACCTTCATCAGCAATAAAATAACCCTTTGAAAAGAAAAAATGTATTCATGAATAGTCACCTTCCCACAATGCATCTCCGCCCACGTGATCTACAATGGTGTATTTTCGGTCGAATGTAAAGGGTGCACATTCTCCGTGTCTCGTATTTCAAGGCTGAACTCCTTTCGGCTTACAAATAATATTTTTGAAAGCTCATGGGGAAAAATGATACAATAACTGAAGCGAGAAAGGATGCAATGTGATGGAAATGGACTCCTGAAAAGCAACTTTGATACGAGTATCGGAGCATCAGTCGGTGCAATATTCCTGTTCATTTGGGGGCTGTGGGAGAGCGAAAAGTTTCCTATAAATAGCGGATGATTTACCCTAGAATAAGAAGGAGAATGCTAAGTGTGGGTAGGATACAACCGCTGACCTTTTCGTGGTGTATTCAAGCAAAAAGCAGTGTTTCCGTTGATAAGTTGAAGACGATTTCAGCTGAATACGTGACTAGATGTTGCCGTCATTAGAAATGACGACGATTGTTAGGTAAGCTGAGAGGTGCTGGCGTCATTTCGCATAATGAAACAACACAACTACTTTTGAAAAATCAACTCAGGGGAAATGAGGTATTTCATGTTCCGATTACGTAATAGTCATTGTAATTTTCGCACATTTCAATATTTCTAAAGGTGATGGACAAAACTATCAAAATAAACTGGACTAAATTTACCAGGATTCTTTGCGATTATGTTTAACATCTTTTTTGAAATTACCTTCATAGAACATAAAATCGATCATGAATTGTTAATCCAAAATAACGCAGTTTCGTAGGTGTCCTCCATTGTATAGTCTCCACCAACACACACACACATACTCACACTCCCACTCACGCACACAAAAGTTGTTGATCGTCGTGTATCATCCGACTTGTCTCTTCCTGTTTTCCAACTAAGTCTGTCTCGACATTTTTGTCTGCAAAATAAAACTCATCTCGTTCAGCAAATGGACGGAGATCTCGAGGAACGGGGTATGCGCCCCCGCCCCCTTAGACACACACATCACGCACGATTTTGAAATGGGAGACCAAATCAAATGTCACCTCACTTTGTGCCGATCTCAACGTGTCATTTGCAGTACGTGGGCGTAAAAACTGGAAAATTATGAGCCCTTTACGTTTTAAGAGTGATTTCCTTCAATGCCCCGCCCTCTTTCTCTTCTTTATTTATATATATTTTTGCAAATCTGTTTCCTCTGCCTCATGCGCAAGTGCGACCAGGTCAACGACAACGGGGCATACAATCAGTGAGGTCCGCTGTACATTAACTTGCTTTCTGCAGAGGCTCCTGTTAATGTGTTGACAGGCCAAGATAACCAGCCCCCGTTACACGTAAACATCTTGACTAGATAAAAACGGGATCCTTGTTGGTCGATGCCGAATTTTTTGTTGCGATTGATCCTGATCTGTGATTGGTCGTGAGTCTTTGTGCAAAGGGGGCCTAGATGATGCATGTATCCATCTCGTCACGTTGGTGATAAGGGGTGGGAACGTGTTGAGTGATACGTTGCCGACAAGAATGTTACAGCACTCGAAGACGTTAGTGACATCCGAATGGAATTCCAAAGATTTCATCTGTAGAGTTTCAGTTAGTCAATCCCTTATCAATTTCACGGCATCCCTGAACTCCTACTATCCGTTTACACCCTCTTAAAATTTCATTGAGGGGGAAAAAACAAGGTGATGGGCATTCAGCAGGGAAGCTACGTGCGCTTTTTATCTATCATTAACTGACATAATTATGACATGTCCATCTTCATGCCCTCTTGTGCGCTGACGTAGTGCAGGTCCAGCCATAGAGGTCGTTGAAAGGACACCGCATCGGCTGCTTGCAAGAAGGCCTTAACTGTCTCTTACGACGTTACGACGTTACTAATTAGATGAAAAGAGAGGGAATGAAGATTCTGTGGGGGGGGGGGGGTAATTTTATGGGGTGACATGTGCCCCATTCCCCCCACAGCTGCATGCGCTACTTCACGTTAAAAAAAGTTGTGCGGTTAAATTCATTCGTCTAAAGCAAACAAACTTCAGTAAGTTGAAATAATTCTATCGCGATGCTTTTTGTTTCAGAAGTTTAAAATCCGTCTTATCGGAGTAAGATGTTGAATCAGCGTCGAACCCGCGATCAATTAGAGCAGGGGAATGACATTTAAGGGAGGGATGGTTGGTCCTTTCCCACATCACAATCGGATTATCTCTCACACTTTGCTTTTATACCATCAGGGAAACGTTATCACATTCCATTTGCCTTCGAACCTTCTCCCGCTAATTCTTCGAAATTCTACCGGCTAAACTGGTCTCAAAATAGCCGACATTGAAGCATCCTTAGCAGACAATAATCATCGGGTTCCGTAAGTGGCCGAAAGGCGTGTGTATTAGCAACTGATTAGCATATACTATACCATGGTCGCATCGGATGGCCTGAGAGAGCTTGGCGCGTTAATCGGGAGTCTTTTGGCGGTTCTAGGAATCGCAGCTACGAGGTTTACTCTTCACCCGTCTCAACTTACTTGTAACAGGCGTAAAAGAAGCGGTGAAACCGGAAGGATGAGAGGCAGAAGAAAAAAGCAAAATCCGACTTCTTTTACAAAGAGCGTTTCATCTCGTCTGATGCTGGGAAAAGCTCTTAAAGTGGGAGCTTAATAGTGCTACTCTATAACAATGCAGTGGTACATAATATTGTAGTGGATGCGCGACCAGGCTGTCGATCCAAAATGATCTGTGGTTCGAGTCCTATCCGCGGCACTAACGTCCTTTACCATAACATTAATATACAATGTTTCCTTGTCTCATTTTCTGTCCCCCCCCCGCCCATATTTTCATAGGGTGTTATCAGATATGGGTATCGATGGAAGACGAAAGAAAAATAGGTTTTTTGGATCAGAAAAAGGATGTTTGAAATAATAATGGGACTTGTGCTTGTTCTGTTTCATATCCAGACCATTCCAATGCGTGTGCGTGTATGAACGACTGAACGATTTCCTAAAAAGGAGAGAGTGATCACATTTTCTGCCAAAATAAACAATTTTCTTTATCTTGTAGTATTTCACTTATAGCAAAACTGTTTGTTCATGAGGTGTTTCACCTATATAATAAAGCGTAGGTCGACTCCTTACACGGGTGACAATTCAGCTGAATTCATGATTTTTTTTCTCACCCAAACAACTTACCTCATGTTGTGTAATTCCATGGATGTAATTACATTAAAACTATTTACATGTATAAACAATCATAGCCTTTCCTAACAGCCTCTGCTTACTCCCCAGCGGTTTTGCATGTATCGCGTTGCTGAAACATGAAGATCATGTCTTTTGTTTTTCTCGCGATTGTTTATGTTTTCTGCTACGTTAATGTTACAAATCAGCAAACGGACACGAACCAAACACCAAGCTGAAACTGTGCCATGAAATGTCAAAAGTATACACTACTCGACAATTACAAATTTGACTTGTTTTCACCTCAAAGAAGCTTTGCCCACGTAACTATAAGGCTCGATTACTTTAAATTAGACATGCATGACCTTTGTTTTAGTTTTTCTGTCATTTTAAAGGCTCGTTTAGGACGGAAGTGGTAAACCGCATCGGTCGCACGACAACGGTCCTGCATATTCACCGAGTTTTATTTTATAAGACTCATAAACTAAAGTGAAGCATGCTACGCTTTAATATTTCACAATGTTAAAAACGCCGCGGTTCACTGCTTCATATCTGAACGAGGATTAATTTTTTTCTCCAAAAGCATTTCCATTTTGAGAGGGTAAAGTAAAGTACTGGTGCAGGTTTCAAGTTTGATCTCAAGTCGCTACATTATCTTGTGCTAATAAAATTCATCTCTTCTATTTACACCATCAATCTATTTTGTTTCCAAAGAGAGAAAGAAATAAAACCGAAACGAGACGGCAGCACATTTTGAACAAAACATCGCGTTCCGCTAACATTTCTCCAATGCTTATACATAAAAGAGTCACGCTACCGTATCATATCTTACATCATTTCTAACTGCGACTGGACCATTGTTGCCGATTAAATGAATTTGAAAGAAAATCCTGTTGACCAAAAAAATCATGAAAAAGAATCACGCGTGCTTATTCTGTTGATATCATGAGTAAATATTTTTCACCGAGCCTAGGTATTAACAATAATATTACCTGTAACAAATAAACGTGTTTGTGTTTGTTTTTCGCGCTTTCTTGATTTTTGTTATGAAAGCTCGTGCGATGCCATAAATTCTACACTTCAATGTTTATAGACGTTAGAAATCTGACATATCTGAAGAAGAAAAAAAGAGTGCTGAAAAACATGGGGAAAGATTTGGACAGTTACAGTCATGTCTTCTGAATGTCAGGCAACTATAACAAAAGCATTCAACATCAGAAACTGATGATAATGCAACATAAGGTGACAATGCATTCAACAGAAAATAATCGTAATAACATACGTAATATAATAATATATTCAACAGAAGGTTCACACTTAAAGCAAGTTTTTCAACCAACCAGTGGGCTTTTTTAATGAAAGAAGTTCGCCAGACACAAACCAGTCATGCAGAGCTTGCGAAGTATTCTCCTCAAATCAGGCAAATAATTGCCAAACATGGTGGGACGGTTAGGTGTAATAATACAAATTGATCCTTTATTCAAATAAAAAAACAAGAATGTTTACTTTACAGAACGACATGAATCCCGGAGAGATCTCAGTTTGAAAGGTATTAAGCACAGAGTGGGTGTGTTTGATAGGGAGATCATGCTAAAGTGCAGTATTTACTCAGTATTCACTGGCGGATTTAAGGAGGCACAACGGGCCCGTGCCCCCCCCCCCCCCTACACACGCACACACGCACATACTCACAACCCCCCTTCTCAAACACAATCTGGCATTTCTTGTTGCTTGTTAAATATTTTCGGTATTGTGCCACCCCACCCCCAGATATAAATATGAATCCGCCCTTGCATTACGCTGCATGAGTCGAATCGTAAACCCAAAAGATAGAGCAAATCTATGACAACTTCTAGCATAATACCTATTGAATTATTAATATGTGCGTGCCTTGAGAAAATGGTGAAAATGCATTCCAGAGACCTATATAATATTGCCATGGTGGTAATTGCACATTCAAATCCATGCGTGTGATCAAACAGACAATAAACTGCCATTTCAGAATAATGGCGCTAATCAAAGGATTGGTTGAGAACACGTAATCGGACATCAGAAAGCGCTAATGACCGGTCATTAGAATTTTCTAACGTTCGGCCTGTCAATTATTTGTATCCAATTTTGCCAGTCGAGTTTAGATTGAAGGAATTTTGGATTGGGGTGATTTATCAAATGAAATAGATCCACATCACCACTTCATAAAACAAGTAGTGTATACATCATTATCATGATAATTATTAGTATCCAGGTATTAGTATACAAATAATACACAGCAGTGAGGGCATTAGTAAGAATTACCCACACAAGGTACCTTTGGAAAAGTCTAACACGCCCGAGGCGATAGCCGAGGGCGTGTTAGACTTTTTCAAAGATACCGAGTGTGGGTAATTCTTACTAATGCCCTCACTGCTGTGTATTATTTGTTTTATAAAATTATAACGTGGATCCTTGTTATTTGATCAATCGCCCTCATCTCAAACTCAAAGGCCCGAATTCACAAAGGAGGTTTAAATCTAACCCATGGTTTAAATTCTCATTTACATAACCCATGGTTTAAAATAAGCGCAAATTGAGGCGTACCTTGAATTGCGCGCGTCTAATATTAGACCTCTGACTTGTGTCGCGCTTATTTTGCGCTAATTTTAGCTAGATGTGGTAATGACCGGTCATTACCACTGGGTAGTGACCGGTCATTACCCAAATTACGCGTTAGGCAAAATAAATGCCTGGTCACGTGTACGCTTTCAACCAATCATTTGATTAGGATCTACGTCATCATCTTATAATATCTATTATCGGTACATTCGAAAGTCCAAACAATGAAACACCCATTATGTCTATCTTGTCGTGTGTCGGACTGCCAAATGTACCTTGTGCGGATAATTGTTAACTATATTAAACTCCCTCATAATCATTACTCGATGCATATCCTGTGATACATGTAGATGTCATGTTCAGTTGTTCACATAGCGTTCAATTGACCCCGGGGAGTCTGTGTGACTTGAATATATAGAGACGTCCAATGTACTTTTTTTCGCTGGTTTGGGGTCAAGGGATGAATAATACATGTATTAAGATAAAGGTTTAAGGGTTATTATAAAGATGATTTAGCACATATTTTTTTTTATAAATATATGATTGAATTGAGAAGGAAAAAGGTCGAAACCTTTGACATGGTTGAAGTATTAATCACTTAAATTATAATTACCTCTTTGTAAGCCATTACTCTCTCTTTCTCTCTCTCTCTCTCTCTTTCTCTCTCTCTCTCTCTTTCTCTCTCTCGCTCTTCATTTTGTCTCCCTCTCCCCCTCTCTCTCTTTCTCTCTCTCTTTCCCTCTCTCGCTCTTCATTTTGTCTCCCCCTCCCCCTCTCTCTCTCTCTCTCTCTCTCTCTCCTCTCTGAAGTATGAAGCTACTTTTGAAGCAAATGACAACAAAATACTTAAAGAAACTTATTTAGTCGAATTGATATTCATTTCATGTTTTATTTATTTCCTATCGATTGAGGTATGAAAAAAAGCATTGAATATTTCATCCTGCATTTTGGCTTTTATTACAAAACTACCATGATCAAATAAAAGGCCCTAGTGTACTGGTTAATGGGAAATCACTAAAGAGGCCCTACTCTTGGGTTATTTCTTAAAGTTTCAAGAAATTTGCTTTGGTACACCTTTTATCTATACTTCAATCTTCATTATTGTTTAATCTTTTATGCTTGTATTAGCGCTCCATTTTTTACGCACAGTGTTCCCTCTCGACAACATAAACCAAATGCAGTTATAACAGTAATTGTGGATAAGAGAGGGCGCCCGTGCACTGAAAAGTAGGTTTAATATGGTAAATACAGTCTGGGCTTTTGTTATCTGTTAAGTATTACAGTTACCAAATAAATACATGTATATGTATATCACCCCAAATTCCTTATATGCGACTCCCCCCCCCCCCCCCCCCACCCCCACCCCCAAGACCACCCAACCCTAGTAATGGTTATTCGTTCTGGCAATTCGTGCGAATGAATCGATATTAAATACTCTGTAATTTAATAAAAATAAAATTGTAATATGAAATGTTATTCTATACAACATCTAAATGATCAATTTTCTCTCCTCCCTCCCCCTCCCTTTTCCCTGCAGAGTTCGAACAAGCTGGCCCGTTCCATCAGTTCCCCATCGTCATCACGCAACCGCAACCCCGCCGTCAACTCGGAATCCAACGCCACGCTACTGGACGCGCTCTCGCTTTCCACCGCGGCTATGGACGAATGCCGTCAGATCCGTCGCAAGAGTCTGGCGCCGCTCGAACCCCAGGTCCCGAGGTTGGTGTCCCAATGCTTCAGGCACCTGGAGAAGCACGGGGTTCAAGTCATAGGCATCTTCAGGGTTGGCGGATCAAAGAAGAGGATTCGACAGGTAGGTGGAAAATGTAGTAGTGACGATGATGACGATGATGATGTCACTAAGTTGAGTACGTATTATGGAACCTTTTATTGTTACCGACGGCGTCATTTTCTTGATAAAAAGAAGGCTGGGCAGCATACATAGTTATTTGTTCTTTTATCTAGAATAGCAGCGACAAACTTTTGAAAATAAAACTGCAATAATTTCATAAAACATGTCTTAGTTACGTGTATAGTGAATTATAAAATCGACCTTATGAGTGATGAATAATGTACTTATTTCCGTTAGCTCTTTGTCCCGTCTCGTTGTATATGACGAACTTCTTGCTTAGGCAAACAAACCAGAAAGCCATGGGGAAAAAAGACATCGAAAATGAAACTGTAATAATTGTATCCAACCTGGCCTAGTTACTAGTACACTGAGTTATGACATCCACTTCGTGAGCTGAATATATCACTTACTATTACGCATTATTTACGCTGTCTCCTTTTCCCCGCCTTCCTCTTTTTTTTTTACTGGTCTTGTTTTACAAAAATACGATAAAGGCTTGACCCTTTCTTTTCTGGAGGACTTCCCTAGACAGTGCTTCACTCGAAATTTCTGTTTTTACAGAAAAGCTTAATTTCTACTGAAACAAGGTGTAATGGACCGCATGTAGTCATAACCAATTACATCTGAAATTGATCGTGGATGGCTCAGAGGCGCAGTTCTATATTCAATTCAAGGAGTAAACTGGAGAAAATATATTATTTGAGGGACATTACCAGAGGAGGAAACTTGTCGCTAAAATTATGGTTTATCTGTTGGCTTTGTTTAATTCGCCGTGGACTAATAAGTTAGCTGTAGGCAGACAATTAACGATAGCAGGAGATAGTGAAAGCACTGGCTTCTCAGATTTCATACGCTTACATCTTTAACTCCAAGGCAACTTTTTCAGCTTAGGGACACCCCCTCTAACCCGCTCTTTTCATTTTCTCTCTCTCTCTCTCTCTCTCTTTCTTTTTTATTCTCTGTTTCGCTCTCAATTTGTTTATTTCATTCTTTGCATTTTTTCATCCGTCCCCTCATATTAGCTCTTTCTCTCTCTCACTCGCAAGTTCTATTTCTCTGGGTTTTTTTTTCTCTGACTCTCTGTCCCCCCCCCCCCCCCACTCTCTCTCTCTCTCTCTCTCTCGCTCTCTCGGTCTCTTTCGGTCTCTCTTTCACCCTCTATCTGTTCCAGTCGTAATTCTGACACGAAAATGCATTAAAAGCTCTGAGAACTATTAGCAAAAATTTGCCCAAAGTGAGGCCATTTGTTTCATGAATAATTCAGCCGTCATTGCGCCATTCTGGGCCTCGATCGTTTCGCGTTATATCCCAAATTCAGTTATACTGAAAATCAAATCCTTTCAAATTTAGAAACGTTGTATTCTTCTTCTTCTCGAAAGCAATTCCTCTTTGCATTTTGGTGTTATGTAGTTGATTTCCAGGTGTCTACGAGATGTGCTTCTGAAATGGATTTGTCTGAGAATTGCATCAGCTATCGGTGTGATGTCTTGACATTTCATGGAAACAGCGTTAGCTGTTCAATCTGTTTCAACTCTTACATTTTGAGATAATACCATGCCAAATCTCTTTAGTGGCAATCCTTTCACCTCAGATGCGCATTACAAGATGCATCCTTTTAAACACTCACAGGACTACGAATTCTTTGTTAGGATCTATTGAAGCCATTCCCTCCTGAAACCGGATGGTTTTTATATTAATCCTATATGTGGAATAAGAGGATTCGACAGTCAATGGAGAATTGAATCGGCCATTTTCGAATAGTCTGACGTTATCATGGTTATTTGATGTCGTCAAAGCTTTGAGTATGGTTCCCGAGCACGATAGATCATGAAGTCTTTAAACAAAATGTTTGAAAATTGAAATAATACTTTTAGATATACGGTCCTAGAAAATAATGCCGGAATGGAAGTGAAAGAAAGTGAAAAGAAAACTAAGAGGTCTGTACAACGCATGTGATAATATATGACAAACACTTTTCTATATGTATACAGGTCTGTCTCTCTGTTTCTAAACTATCTTTACATATTTATCTCTCTCTCTCTCTCTCTTTCTCTCTTAGGTAGTCTTCCTTTCTCCTTTCTGGAAATGATTTACCCCTCCCATAAATTATCTGTCCCTAATTAGTCTCTAAATAGTCAATGAAGATAATCATCTGTATTGTTGTTAATCTGCTGTTTCTCACTGTCACGGTAATTGGAACAGAAGATTACACCTTTATCATTTTGATCTTCTGTTAATCTTGTAAATGACTGCATGGTCTTTGAACATTTGAGATCATTTTCCAACCAGCTAATCAAGATTTATAGTGCACTGGCGATTCCTTGGCTTGGAAGAACATTCCATTGTTGCCCCAGAATGTGACGGGACCATGAGCGTAAATCATTTTAATCATTTAAACATTTATTGCTCGCGTTATCGAGGCTCTTACACTCTTTTTTTTCTTCTGAGGGGTGTATTTGTTTCATAGATTTTCCAAATTGGTAAGCATTTTGCCCTCGACCGCCTCACGACGCACGTTGACCATGGTATTGAAATTATGTTCGAGTACATGGTTTGGTGTTGGAAAGTGACGTGAGGGAGAGGGCCAAGGGCGTCGACAGAGGAGGGGTGTGCCCCACCGCTGTTTCAAATTATTTGAATATTTAGGGCCTTGCCGGCAAATTGAATATTAATATTGTAGTTTCTCTTTTACTTTCTTACTTTTTTTATTTTAGAGACGTTTTTAACCTTCGTCGGCAAAAATTAAAAATAAAACGATCGCTTTTTACCCAGTCGAAAAATCTTCCGAAATGTTCACTCTTCCAAGCGTCCAAGTTTATACTTGTCGGTGAAGTTTGTCCGATAACACTCCCCCGCCCCCCCCCCCTTCCATTAAAAAATGGTCCAACGCCGCCCTTGTTGAGGGTGATGGGACGATGTCGATCGCCGAACAAAGACGATCTGATCATCATTTCGCTACTGTCTGTCGAGTAAAAATCTGGAGTTCATACCTACATGATTTAGGGTTGAAACGAGACCATTAGTGCTTGTATGACGTCATGACCAACGAAAGAAACGAGATCAAGTTTGCATTCCAGGCATATTCTGGTAGTCCCGAGTAGTCCCGAGTCGTGCTAGGTTTTACGATGATGCTGTTCAGAACCAACCTCCTGGTCATTACGATTGATGAAAAAAGGGTCTTTCAACATCATTC
Source organism: Strongylocentrotus droebachiensis (assembly GCA_035222895.1). NCBI lineage: Eukaryota > Metazoa > Echinodermata > Echinoidea > Camarodonta > Strongylocentrotidae > Strongylocentrotus > Strongylocentrotus droebachiensis. The sequence continues at coordinate 151,334 of JAVYIG010000234.1, read as the reverse complement.
CTGTTTTCATCAACTTTCAGGCCCTCATTTCTTTATCTTTTATCTTTCTTTTTCGTCCCACACCTCCTCCCCATCTGCCGTTCCATGTGCATTCTCACGTCGTCCTCTTTCGTCAATTCCATTCGCAGTTTCTCTCTCTGTCCACGTTTCTCTCTCCCTCTATCTCTCTCCCTATCTCTCTCTCTCTCTCTCTCTCTCTCTCTCTCTCTCTCTCTCTCTCTCTCTCTCTCTTACATACATACACACATTTTCTCTCCGTCACCTCCCTGTCTGTCTTTCTCTCACTCTCACTTTCTATTTTACGCACACACCCTTTTCTATTTCTTCTCTCCCCAACTCTACCGCTCCTACTATAACTCTTCCCATTAATTCGCATGACATTTTGTCTCTCGAACTTCAGTACACTATGTGAGTCAAACAAGATATTGTGTGTCTCCTTAAAGCAAAAGGTTTTCCCAAAATTGTTGTTCAAAGTCTGAATTTATGAGATTCATGCACAAAACATTGAAAGGCCGGTCAACTAAAATCCGCCTCAAGGTCTTTAACGATTGCTTGATGAAGAGCAAAGGATCTTTAACATAATCGTCTATTCGTCACATTTATTTGGCACCGGTTGATAAAGAGTTTTTAAAAAAAACATCAATTATACTGTCCTTCTTCATTTCCCTATCTTTGTCTGGACGTTAATGATGCATGGATGACAAATTTTAATTTCACGAAACGTAACGTCCGTGCGATGATCATTTCACATCCAGTCGGTAACTTCAATTTTTGAAATCAAACACTAGAAGTTAGACGCCTATAAATCCTCACTTTTTACTTGTTGTTGATAATATGATTTATAATATTTAGGCAGTACATAAAATAATAATCGCGCCTTTTAGGAGGCGGCGGAAGACAGAAACCTTACGCTTTTGTTTGTACGATGGATGGAGAGATGATATTCCTACCTCGCCTGACAAAGAAGTCTCGCTGAGTAAAACGAAGACAGATCAGCATATCAAGGAATTAAAGAAATAAGCCGACTTTCCCGCCATAAATGCGAAGAACTAGGCGGGTGAATTACGGACCTGGATGGGCGACATTTAAACATGAGATCCCGCAGGACTGGAGGGAAATAGACAAGAAAGGAATGGATAAAAGTTAAAGGTTTGCAAAAACACAATCCCGGCGTCATTTGTCGCCGCAATGGAGTTATAGTTGAGCCATAGGGGATCTGTTATTCTCTTTCGCGACCTCTCTCTTTCTCTCTCTCTCTCTCTCTCTCTCTCTCTCTCTCTCTCTCTCTCTATATATATATATATATCTTTCTCTACCTCCAACTCTCCCCTTCTATTAAAGTCTATCTCCCTTTCTCTTTTTTGCTCGTTCTCTTTATCTCTACCTCCTTCTCTTCCTCGTCTCTCTTCAGCTCCATCTCATTATCTCATCCTGATATCTACCCCTCCTTTTTCCTTCCTCTTCCTTCTTCTCTAGATGTCTCCCTCTTGCTTAATCTCCTCTCTCTCTCTCTCTCTCTCTCTCTACCTCAGTCTCCCTCCTCTCCCTCTCTCTCTCTCTCCCACTCTTTCTCTCTCTATCTCTCTTTCTCCCTCTCTCTCATTCCTTCCTCTTCCTCTTCATGCATTTCCCCCTATACACCTCACGTTTTAAATGCAACCATGATTACAAAGACGAATTGGGAAGACAACTCCTCGGAGCAACATCATCCATCATCGAGGCCAGCCTCGCGTATCACCGTGGTAACGGGATGCGATCCCCAATAGCGGGGTCGGTATAATAGGAGAGGATGGTGTAAGGGGCGACAGGGGATCAAAGTCGGTGTCATAATGAAAAGAGGGTATAGTACGAGGGTATTGACGCCATGGTTGTTTTCTGTTTTCGAATTGTCGTTTATTGGGTTAAAATCTGTTTACTGTCGTAGCTCAAAAACTGATACATTGAAAGAAGTTGTGATAGTCTGACAATTTGGGTTCAAAGGTCGTTGTTATCGTACTCTGATGGTGCTATGGTTCCATTGAATGTTGATTAATAGCCATGGGCTGGTATAAGTCAAATACAGTTTGTTTGATAGTTTCATGCCATGATCTTTGATTCTCTTCAATAAACTTAATCTTAACAAGTGAATCGGTAGCAATAATGTTCAGATGACTATTTCAAGAATTGTGTTACCATGAGAGTCGTATACCATTTTCTTCCTCACCCACTTTACCACCTGTTAGCAATATCCCTATTTGACCATCAGCTATTGCATTAGACTTTGCTGATCTTTTTCCTCTCCACTTCCATCCCCAATCCTTCCCCAGTTCCGAATACGATCTGTCCCCTCTTGGGCATATTTTGCATCCATCGTGTATAATCTCAAATCCTGGCAAGTAAAGGTTTACCTGTTTCGCGATGGATGCATAATTTTCCTATGATCCGCTGAACGCGATGCCGCAGTAATGCATCACGATCTCCCTTCCTAGGTACCCGAGTCTATTTATAGACACGCCCGGCGGAGGCTGATAGTAACTTGTTGTATTCAAAGAGGCATACATCTTCTCCTTCTTCTTCTTATACCTTTAGCCTGTAGTCTCGGAGCTCAGACTGGGCTCGATTTGAATTATTTAGTTATGCGTCGAAAACGTGTTTTTGTCACTTTAGCAGGCAGGTTTTACTGTGATATTATACAGGGGCTTACGCAAGATGGTTCGTTACAATTTGCAGATGTACCTTCACAAATAAGCAGGTGCTTTTTTCTGAAAATATTCCTAATCTAAAGGAAATCGAAATCGTATTATTATTGTGATTAGTGCATTTGAAATTGCTTTTTAAGAAGCCATGGAAGAGATTTCGATCCTCATCTGCTAATATTACAATATTTGTGTGCGATAGAGAAAGCTTGCATCGGATAGTATTATTTGTGCAGTAAATATAAGCCAAGTTTTCTTTAAGAGCGGCAGTCAATTGGAAATGTCGATACAATACAATTTTAAAACCCCAAAATGCACCTGTATTTTTTTTTTAATCAGAACTTTCTATTTTCTTTACAGAAAATTTCAATCAAACACTCTCCCTAAATATAATTATTGGAAATATGATTTTATACAACCCATGTATGAAACAAACCTTCTTCGTCATCAATAACTAAGAACTTGAAAGTTCATGACATTTTCTGTACAATGCGAAAAGGAGAGGACCTCGCAAGAAATAATCCAGTGTTGCCGATTTGTGTTTCACTGAAGACCACTTCCAAAATTCATAACTTTCCTATTTTTGATCGGATATTGCTCAAACTTTCACTAATTCATTTCTCTCGTTGTTCTGCTTTTAATAATACCAGCTAATTATCTGGGTGGGCTCTCATTTAATGATGTCACTACTTCTTGGTAAACACGTGTTCAATGTTCTCACCGAGTGTCAGCCTTGTCTTTTTAATCTCTGCCACTCCAAGTTCATTTGCAATTAAGACATTCTGTCCTTGCTGTTTTCTTATCATGAACTAAAATCAACCTTGTCATTTTGGTTGAAAGGATTAATGCTCTTCACCGTCACGAAGATAGAATTAAATTTGAGAAAAAGATTAATATACATCTACAACTTCTGCTTCAAGGTTCATAATTATAAAGGGCATCTGCCATTGTCATCAAATGTTCATCTCCACCCAACCTTGATCAAATTGATGATAATATGTAAACTGATAAATTAGTTTTAAAATTCTTGAAGGTCTCTTAATTCAAGACAGGGATACATTTTGTTCACACATGACTTCATTCATTTGTTTCCTATATCGATATGTTGCAGATGTGTTTCAAGTTATAGCTACAAAACTAAAGGTAGTATTTATTTGATATGCCCTAAAGTTGTGTTTGCTTCAAAGGGTAGTGTTTTATAAGAATGATCTATGGAAGGAAACCGAAGTACGAGTTTACATTATGATTGCAATGAAAACAAGCTAATAATAAAAATGACAATGAAGTTCTCTTTCTCTCTTTCTCTCTCTCTCTCTCTCTCTCTCTCTCTCTCTCTCTCTCTCTCTCACACATACACACACACACACACACACACACGCACATACACTCATCTTCAATTCTCAAAAAGGAGAGTTATAACAAGTAATTCTATTAATACAATACACATATGTTTTTATTTGTCAGTCATTCAATTTAAAAGGCATCTAGTCATTTTCTAATACATAAAGAAAACATAATTTAACCCAACAGAAGATGGCAAGGAGAACTAAACCCATAAGCACCTACAAAATATACCCCTTATAAACGAGTCCGTTTCACATTTATTATAAGACGCAGTAGGTCTATTTACACTCGGTGGAAGTTCATTGGCTGGTAAGTTGATAACTTGCCCCAAACATCACGATTTTATTAACTTCACGATATGATGTCACTCAGTCACTATAAGTTGCCAAACCAACTAAACATCGGGAGGTTAAATGAATGGAGATGTTTGCATTGTTTTGTAAATATACGTGTTTGTTTTTTTTAAATAAGAGTTGAAAATGGTATGTCCTTATCTTATTTCCCGCCACTTCAGTCGAAACAAATTTCATTCAGTCCTTTATCGTCTGCTAACAGAACAGTCTCTGCATTTTACTCTAACATCTTCATATCTACCGATGATGCTATTTTTACATTGTGGGCCCGGTTTCACCAAACATGTTATAAGTAACAAATGCCCAAAATCTATGACACCTTTGCTTGACAGCCAATCAAATCGTATGATTTCAGTAGCTTGTATCAATATTAGGTTTTCAGTATTTATAACAAGTTCTATGAAACCGCACCTTGGTCTATCAAATGTATAATCTATCACTATGCGATATATGAAAACTTACAGATTTCAAATATTAAAAACCGTTAAGCTGATTCAAATATGTATATCAAAACTAATAGTAGCATCGATAAATCTCGCCGAAGCCTTTTTTCATAGGCTTTGACTACCCGTCTTCATAGAGCAAACATCTAATAAATATATAATTGAATCTACCAAACACAAAGGAGCCTTTACGATAACTCTTTGTGATATCCAACGTTATTTATAACTTTGTTTGGAAGTAAAGCAATAAATAAATGGCGTCTTATTGCAGTTGTACTTGGAAGTATTACGAAACTGGCCTTATTTATGCATCGAAATCCCAGCTTCAAAATTTTGGCACCACAAACAAACTGTTATGTTATTTAATTTTAGACTTTTGTACCTTTTGAATATGGTTAACCATTAACTTCGCTAAAAAAATCAATGTGCATGTTCCTTTCTTTAGAGCGAGTTCAAAATTAATCTCTTGTCAGCATACGTTAAAGTAAAAAGAAATTTTATTTTTAAAAAGGAAAGACTTTCTAAGAGATTCGTATCAGTGCGAATCGTAACGTCTTTACAACTATTTTAGCTATTCACACCAGCAATTTAACTCTATTTTACCAATAACACAGATTTGTTACCATTACTTTTTGATCACCTTAAACATTTTCTAGTCTATTACATTCATGGAGTTCCTACAACATGGTACATAGTATACAAATAATGAATGGTTATGAGTTCAATAGTGCGAATATGTTCATGAGTTGAAAGATTAACATTCTATTCAACGAGGCGTCAGCCGAGTTGAATAGAATTAACGTTAATCTTTCAAAGAATGAACATATTTGCACTATTAAACGAATGAAAAACATTCATTATTTGTTTTATACAACATCGAAGAAGACCTAATAGAACGTTAATCAACAAATTATGCTTTACTCCTTATAAAGATAAATTAAAGTTCGAGTCAAGCCCTCTCGATTACATGCAGATTGCCTTCGCTTCGCGTCAGATACACGCAGGGATACGCGCACATGCAGCAGAGAGGTACGCAGTCTGCATATAACCAAAAATGCACGGCGCATATAACCAAAAATGCACGACCGTGCAATATACCATCTATTGAATATCATGTGACCAATAATCGTCCATTCAAATGACAAGGATCCACGTAGGTGTTGTATAATATTCTATAATCGAGTAAGATATTTCCCCCTGCATATGGACCAATAGTACTTTACTAATCTCCCCGTCATCTCTCTCCGCTCAACCCATGTCTTACGATAGGTCACCCCATACTGAGGGATTTCCGACAAAAACCGTTTTCTGACAACTTCTGTCAAATTTGAGAGGGTAAAAGCACTTAACGATCCCGACAGTTTTGAACCTTTGAAATCCCAGTCATCTTTCTGAAATGACTGCAAGCTCATTTCCTCGACCAACCCCTGGGATTTGTTTCTTAGAGTTACTTTGAAATCCATGTTCTCCTTTTTTTTAACGTCAGTTTCGTGAAAGCATTTTTTTAGCAAAGAGAGATAGAGGGGATTTAGGAGTGTCTGATATTCGAATTTCAGAGCGATCACTGAACGATCTTCTAAATGTTTATAAGCGTCATATAAAAATAGCAGAAATGCTAGAAGTTTATTGTGACAGACAGTGAAGTATTATATTACTCGCATTTTTTTGCTGATTCTGATATTTAAAATGGTACAGCCGCTTTTCTTATTAACATGATCGAGGCATTCAAGAAATCAACTCGGCTGTTATATTGATTTTTCAAAAGTATTTGTTATCGTGTTAACTGATATTGGGTGTTTTCAAAATAGTGAATCTCTTCACAATATTTTTTCTGGTGCCCAATGATGGATTACCTTTGATTTAAGGGAAGTGTTATCGGATTTTACAGACGGTATAAATTAGCTCTGATCATGTACGTCAGGAGACCGACTTGTGTCGTCACAATCGAAAGAAAAAAAACGACTTGGGTAGAACCCTGGGACGTGGGTCGTTGAACATGCAGACTATAGTCGGCCAGAAGAACATCTCACATGCACCCCTTAGTCTAGTGGATGAATGTTCACATTCTACTCGCTAAAACATTGTCGTGTCTTTATGGCCCACCATGACTGCGGATAGTTTGAAAGGCCTGCTTTCCAAACTCTTTAGATTAAAAGTATGTTTCCCTGGAGTGACCTCTCTCATGACCTCGATGACCCTTATAGCATGACCGGTCCACTCGCCATCAACCAGGACAGCCTTATTAAAGTCAGTGTCCAGCCATGCCAAGGCATGACCACAGTAGTCACAGGCCATCACTGCTAGTGCAAGGACACATGTTCGGTTCGACAGAGAGGGCGCCATCTCGAAGGAGAACGCGATTGTCTTCTGAGAACTTGTACTGGTGTACCAGTTCTCCTTTTCGGAGATGCCTATATCCCAACCGTCGTTTCTTGACAAAGAAAACATGCGACCAGGTACGAACTGAGGTTGTGAGAGTGGCCAACACATAGGGTTGTGGATCCATTTAGCAGGAAATCGAGATCTTTTGTTCAGATGACGTTCTGGTCTTGAGAAAGACTGGCCCGTTTTGTTCAAGTACAAAGATGTCAAGACTGATTTTTTACCATCAGGTTTTGGAGTAAATTCTATTGACATCAGTGCCATCAGTGGATCTGACCCGTTTTCTGTCACGACATTGTCGTTTGAAATGTCTCTTTCTGTTTTTCTGCTCCAAATTGCATTGAAAACGGGTTGCTGTCGTTGGTGTATTTCAACCGAGTCTTTTGAGTTTGCCTTAAAAACATCATGTAGGTCTACTAGTCTCTGAAGGTATTTTCCATTCGTTCTGATTCGATTCATGTGTTGAACTGTCACAGATTTTAGGATACCTTTCATGAAGTTGATGACAAAGAGCCCCGCCTGCTCGTGAGCCCTCTCGCTTAGTAATTCTCCTGAGTGAATGAGTTCATCTGGTGTAAAACCAAGCTGCCAAAGACTTGAACAAACAGCTGCACACCAGCTCACGGATGTGATGTTATAATGACTGCTGAGATGCCGCCCCGCGTAATACTCCGAGTTGACGCAGTCCCGATTGCGGATGTTCTCAGGTGACATAAAATTGACGTACATCAAGAATGGTTTGGTAGGAAGTGCCTTCAGCTGACGCGTAAGAAGTTCCTGCGGTTGAGCGGCATGGTCGTAACGCTGTTTATCACTATCAGATCGCATGAGGTAGTCATCAGTTGCTGACTCCCATATAACAATGTCCATGTTTTCTACATCCAGATGTGGTTCTGTGCACCAAGCAAAGTAATCGCTGGTGGTGAAGGGGATTGCAGCATTGTGTAAAGTGACGCTCGTCTGAAGGATATTCTCAAGCCATTTCTGGATATGATCAATAAAGAGACAAGACCTGTCGGGGCAAATGGTCTGGCCTGACAGCGAACCGCCTATGAGTCCCACCTTGATGCTACGATTTGTCTGAAGAACATCCACAAATATATCCTGCAGTCGTTCAACATCACCTCTCCACAAGAGTGACTTGAAAGTCAGCATCTCCTGCGATATCCTAATCTGTTTCACTCTCTTCGAGAACAGGAACTGGAAATCTTGAAGTCGAGATAAGATGTGTCTCATCTTCGTGTACGCCGGCAACGCCAGATGGAGGTTTTCAACCTTCTCCCAGACGAACTCCTGACCGCCTTCTGCTTCTGCTTCTGCAATTTTCTCTCTTTCTATTGCGTCCCACTCCTCCGTATAAGTTTGCTCTAGAAGCCGCATCTTTCGTAGGTTGGCGCTGAGCTCCTCAGAGAACTGCTTGATATCGTCAATCGTCAGGAACTTGACGTTAAGGTAGAGGAAGACGCCGTTGATGAGTACCATAAGGACCAGCAGTCGACGCTTTATCGACGTACGTCCTATCTTCTTCATGATGGACTCGCTTTCTTGGTAGTCACTAGATTTCTGAAAGAACAAGAACAAGAATACCTTGAATAGAGAGATATGTTGCATACTTAAAGATAAATTTGAGTTCCGGTCATAATCGATTAATTAAAAATTAAAAAAGAACGTCCCTAGCTACATATTGTATTTATTGGCCGTGAAGTATATCTTAAATCGCTCGTTTTGCTTCATTCTCTTCAATTATTAACGATTTAAGGGAACCGCTTTGTATCATTTACAGTAACATGTCTTGTCAGTATTTAAAAAAAAAAAAACGTTTTAAGTGAGCAGAGGGGTTTATTAAAGGATGTATAAATAAGAGTAAGCTTTTTTGTATTTAATGCGGAGTCTAATATTAACGGTTGTGGGATGCATGCGAATCGCTGAATGACTTGGGGAAACGAGTGGATAGATCACATGGGTCAAATTCATCCGAATGAGATCAAGTACCATTCACATGATAGGGTTTAAGTATCACTGATTACAGCTAGCAGACCTCGGGTAACTAATGGTGTGCATCCCCCAAAGTGGAACGATCAAGAAGCATACAGTACCGCTTCGGTGCAAGAAAATGATCTTTCAGACATCGTAGTTTTTTCTCATGAAATTGCAGTATAAGTGCTCAAATTATATGCCTCATATCTTAGTCGTACTCCAAACAAACCGATTCTTCGCTCTCTCTTTTTTTTTGGGGGGGGGGGTCTATTGTCGGTCTGGTTTCGTTCTTCTTGGGGTGTTAATGTTTTTTCTTAAATAGAGTGATCAAGAAATATACCCAAAATGTCTCTGACTTTGTGCCCCCCAAATGATCTTTCTTAAGACATAACTTAGTGCGCTCTCGCGATAGATTTAGCTACTACATTTCCAGGAGATATGACGAAAAGGCTGCCAAAAATTTGAAGATTCCTCCTCATGCAATAAAACTGAATATCGATTGGAATTGCTTCCCACGGCACGCGAATGTTTAGACACCCTTTGGTGGTTTAAAGATTTTGGCGCCAGCACAGAATAGGCGTCACTTTTAGACATCGTAAGTAGCCTTGATGCGTGGGGAAATATTAATAGCAGACTCGCATTTTTTATATCCTATTGACGCGTGAAAACAATAGAAATTTCCGCCAGCCTACTGTTTAATAGAATTTAAATTGCTAAGCGGATTCTTCAAGCAACTAAGCGGATTACTGCTTTCTATTCGATAGTACGTTTTAGTAGAGTTTACATTTCGTATGTTGTTACTTTGAATTATTTGATTTTTTTTCGTGAAATTCAATTCTTTTTGCTGTTTTTCAAAGGATTATACGCGTGTTAATGTACGACCTGATCGTATAGATGGCGTAGGACTTATTTCATTCGTACAAAAGAAAAAATAATTTTGAGAAACCATTATGTCTCTGATATTAAAGACAGTGTCTGTATGTGTACTATTAAACAATTATTATGTGTTATATTATCAGAATGACGTGTAGTTGATCCGTCAACCAGCTGTGTATCGCATGGTTTGCGGTTCAAGTCCCGCCGCGGCACCAATGTCCTTTGGCAAGATATTAATCTACATTTTGCCACTCTCCACCCAGGTGCATTAAATTGATACCTTACAGGAATGTATTCCTTTAATGCTTTGAGGGCTTTAGGGCAACTGGGCTAAAGCTAAAGAAATACACATATAAGTGTAGTTATTATAACTATCATGCCTATCTCCTTGAATATTTTTAATTTGTTATCATTGGTTTGTTATTTTCATTAGGCATGATGTGGTTATTATTACCACAATCAATATTATTAATGTAATTACTTTTTATATTAAATATTACTATCAGTATCTTCACAATCATTTTCATAATTACAGCGTCATTGTTTTATTCATTCCCGTCGTTTAAAGTCAATTACATCATTTCTGAGGAAAGAAGTATCGGTCATGCAATGCAATCACTGGACAGAGATTTCTATCAAATTGCAAAGATCAATTACTTTCTTTTTGTAAATATTTTGTTGACCAAACGAAGCCGGGCAGCCGGGTATATACGACTAAGTTTCTTAGAATCCCGTATTATAATTTTCATTAGATTGGATGAAAACGCGGGCGAAATATTGGTTTCGAAAGGAAAATATTTCGATCTTCATATACTACTAAGTTTCTTAGAAATCCGTATTATAATTTTCATTAGATTGGATGAAGACATTGGCGAAATATTGGTTTCGAAAGGAAATATTTCGACCTTCAAAGGTCGATGTCCTGGGTTGTTGGGAGAGATAGCGACCTCGATCCTTACGTACTGAGCTCCCTTAGGAGCAGCGTTTATTCAGCATGAGTTTGGTTAAGAGGTTCAATCTCACCAAGATATTGCGCTACTTGTGACAGATATTGAAGTGCCCTACTTGTAGTACTAGTAGTCTGCATGTGTAGACTGTATTTAAAGCCCGTCTGCACTAGTTTGTCCTGGGCTAGGACGGATGAGACCACCCAGCGTTGTCACAGACAGGTGGCCTTCTCATCAACTCAGCTCTCAATTAACATTAGAAAAAGAGGATCACGGGAGACCAACGGGCACCGCTGGGGCATTGTTTTCTATATAGAGGGAGCAAGTAGCTACAAGTAGTGCAGTGGTGCTTTAAAATCTGTTTGAATACAAATATCAGATGTTAAAATGGTAGGCGTGTAACATGATGTACATCTTGATCCTAATACATAGTCATGATAGTATTCGCAACAGTCTAAAGTAGCAGGTAGTATTTAGAATGGTCAAATTCAACAAACAACTCGTCTTTTGTCTGTTATTCATTCATATGTAGATTTAGAATTTAACAAATATCAAATTAAGAGGTTTCAGTTTCGTCCACAAAGGTTAATCTCCTATCTTGTTTCTCTGGGGAAAGGGTCTTAATAATTTGTTCTACCCAAGGGCAATTGGACTACCAAAGTACCCGATGAAAGTCCATCTCTTGTAAAGCATCTTATTATTCAAGCCGTGCACGTCTGATAAGACTTCCGCCGACATCGCTCTTAATTTTCAATTCTTTAATCTCTTTCTTGGGGAGAATTTCTCTTTTTGAAGAAACGCGTGCAAGGTTCCGAAAGTCCATCTGTAGAAATTAATGGCACAGCATGGCTTGTCACTCCTTATTCCAGTTAAAGATGTTTTTGACCTGTTGTAGGTTGCGGACATTAACGTCAAGTAAAATCCCAAAGACGATTATTAAATTTCAATGCTCACGGGAAGTGCATTCCATTTAAGTGCGTTCAAAGATAATTTGAAGTTTTGATGAGAGTCAGAAACTTAGATTTTGAAACTAAATTTTCTAATTTATTAAAGGTAAAGACCAGTATTGGAAACGCCCCAATTTCAAAAAATGAAATGGAAGCTCTCATTACCAATCATGTGAAAGAATATGTTTTGACTAATACATGATGATAACAAATTTGCCGGGAAACCGCCTACTAATTATTTGGTAAATTTGTTTCTCTCATGGTCGTGTGAGAGATATAGGGTAGTCCCATATACATCTTTCTGTGTATAGTGCTTGTAACTTTACGAAGAATGGGCCAAATTTCTTATCATTTTGATGATTCCAGAACCTTGCAGATGCTAGATGCTAGATAATCAACCTTTTCTGATCGATTCCACAACGTTTCTTTCACAATGCAATCGCATGACCATTACTGGTCTTTACCTTCAAGTGGTGCGCTGTAAAAATAGTAAACTGACCATGCTTACTTCCTTTGATTGGGTCGACTATTATTTCATTCACTATCAGTTTATTCACCATTATCGTTTTGATGTCGACGCGCAATTCAAGATTCATTCATTTCACTCATCAATATAAAATACAACAAATAAAAGATGTATGATTGCACATAAACATACAGGTCATGTAAACTTATGAAAAACAACACAGAAAACAGCTTAGTGTAAAAACCAGGTAGGAATTCATTCCTTGAATGCTGGAGCGCCTAAAGCTGGGGTAACAATATTAATGATTGCAGTGCCCTCACAGAGAACAATACCGATGAGTCTTCCCTTTGTAAAGAAGACAATCAGTATGTGGGGTGCCTGGGAATCACGATTACAGATCTTTTGGAAATTTTTGACTATTCGACCCCATTATTGTAAGAATTATACTGGAGTTTCTTGCGCTTACAACACAACAGAGTGGCAGAAGGCGTGTGTTATAAACAGTGGCGGATCCAGGGGGGGGGGGGGGCCCGGGGGGCCCGGGCCCCCCCCCCCTTGAGAAAAAAATCATGTAAAATCACGTGATTTTTACCTTTTTTGGGGGTTGGGCCCCCCCCCCCCTGGCGCTCAAGGGGGGGGGGGGGGGTGCAAATCGAAAAATTTTCGAGGACCAAAAAAAAAAAAATGTTCACTACCCCCCCCACTGAGCGACTTTTCGGCCGGCGCGATTTTCAAATTTTCGGGAGCAAAAAAAAATGAAGAAAGTTGGGCCCCCTCCCCTAAGAAATCCTGGATCCGCGCCTGGTTATAAAGTGAAAGTGGGTAGAGAAAAGGGGGAGAAAGGGAAGAGAGGTCACGATGAAAGAAAGAGAGGAATGAATGACCATAGAGAAAGAACAAGATTACTAGAAGACCCATTGACTTTTACATAGCAATGTACATGTTTAAAACAAACAAATTATATAAGTGACTCGCAGTCACTCACAGTAAAAAAAAAATGTGTAAAGACATTAATTTTGACTTTTAAACATTATTGGTATTTACGCTTTCTCTAATTCATTTCATGTTATGCCTGCTGTTATACACAAGGAGAACGTATAGATGCTGGACAAGCTAAGATAAGTCACTGGGCTGACCTATAGATTACTGTTTTTCTACTTAAAAGATGCTGGTCCTGGTCAGGTATTAAATGGACAATAAGCTTGACCAAAGCATTCAATTCAAACAATAAAGTGTGTTCCTAGCCGTTACAACTTCTTCTCATTATATACGTCAACACGTGGCAACTCCTATTGGAACTCATGTAGGAAGGGATTCGCGACAAGGTCAAATGAGCGAGAGTACATGCATCCATTGAAGAAAAATAACAGAAAAATCAATGATTTATCACTATAATATTCGCAATGCAGACTGATGTAGTCACAACGTTTTATATTCAATACAAATTTATGTGCAATAAACAGCACAACATAGTTGTATCTCACGGTGATGATACACTCAATTTCCTTTCATAAAACCACATCATTATGGCAAATGTAATATGTTTACCGAGAATTTGATAAACCTGACAACAGCACATTAAAGTTGTCGGCTGGTTTTTTTTCTCCCCTGAACTAGAGTGATAGTAAAATGGACCGTGTAGTGGCATTCGCGGAAAGCATGTCTGAATGTCGTGGCACCATTATGTATCTCAAGAAAAATTACAATTATTCTTTCATCTCCATAATTTTGTTTCGTTAGAAAAATAATAACCATTTCCAAGGAAAGGGACAAAAGGTTCATTCAACTTTACCCTTTTAACGACGATATCTACTACTAGTAGTTGTTTTTGTTTAACATTCGGAATAGCTGCGCTAAGGGAACTCCTATAGGTTATTCTGTCTATAAAGCTCCTAGCTACAATGTAAATTCTCCTCCATATAGCACTTATAATCCAAGAAAATGGTTCTATACGATTTCATTAAAATGATCTAAAGCTTGTCATGCCATCGACTCTTCTCTTAAAGGAGTTGCTGTCCTACTTTGGCTTACAGAAGACAAAATACAGATATTCAAAATCTTGAGAGGCTTTGACAGAGTGAATCTTTCAAAATTCTTCCAACTAGCCACTGGCTCAACAACAAGAGGACATGATTTCAAGATTGTCAAACAACGTTTCAACACAAGACTTAGGCAGTACACCCACAACAAAAAGTGAGTCACCCTTACTCAAATTGATGAGTCACTGGTTTGTCCGTACAGCGAAACACTTGAAGGATCATGTGAGTCACTATGACTCGATACAAATGAGTCTCTAAGACTCACTTCAAGTGAGTCTTAGATAAATAAGACTCATTTGTATCGAGTCATGGTGACTCACATGATCCTTCAAGTGTTTCGCTGTACGGACAAACCAGTGACTCATCAATTTGAGTAAGGGTGACTCACTTTTTGTTGTGGGTGCATCATGACATAGACCCCCCTACTCCCTAGGCCTATCACACACATACCATACCATGCCAGAGTCACTGTCCACATTTGCAATGGAAAATATATCCTAAAATATCACATTTTAGCGATGTAATCGGTGGTCCCGCTACCCGAATCTGAAAAATCTACTTTGTACGCACTAAATTAAGCCTTAACTTGAGATTTATTTGTCACCCATACTGTCACGAAACAATCTTGAATTAATTCGTTTTACATCAAATAACAAGGATCTAGGAGTTTCGTTGTATAAAACAATGATGCAAGATCATGCATGTTTTCATTCGACACGGCTTCGTGCGATACAGTAGACACTATGAACATGACAGACAATGAAAGCGGACAAAATATACAGTTCCTCAGGTAGACAAAGGGACAGCCCTTCACTGCTATTATGTAAAAATGTGTAGAACAGGTGTCACATGCATATTCACCTGTTCTACACATTTTTACATAATAGCAGTGAAGGGATGTTCCTTTGTTTTCCTGAGGAACTGTATATTTTGTCCGCTTTCATTGTCTGTCATGTTCATAGTGAGAATCTATAGTTAATACACACAGCCTCATCAACTCGAGTGCGGATATCGTAAAATGAACGCATGCATCATTTGTATAATAATCAGAAGATTCAGCCCACGAATCCAGTCATAAAAATCATCGTTTAAAACCATATGAATAATTATGCGTACCAATTTTTCACTAGCTGCAGTCAAAACTCTTCTGAATCCAAGATATAAGATGGCGACGTCGCGTCGTCGATCGGGAATTCAAATATGGCTCGAGAATGCTTCATTTTGGATGACGTCACGAAAGCATGCGCGCGCATGCATACAGCCTCACTTTCAAGTTGACTCACTTTTTTCTTCTAAAATGCTCTTATGTCGATCTTGACTCATTTTTTACGACCATGTGAGTCAGTCGAAGCATTTTGCAAATGCGTCAGCTCATGATTGACACACTGGTGAAATATAAATGAGTCAATAGAGACTCATTGGTTGTTACTAATGAGTCAATTTACACCTGACTCACGAAAATTATGCTTAAATGTGTCAAATGACTCACTTTTTGTTGTGGGTGTATAGTTTCTCAATAAGGAGTGTAAATAATTGGAATTCCCTGCCTAAGGAAGTAGTCAATGCTGCCACGATTAACCAATTCAAGTAATCTCTAGAAACGTATTGGAGAAACAATCCAATTAAGTTTGAACCACACTTTAGACGGGATGCAACAGTAAAGATCGACAAATAAGCTAAGCTTTCAGTCTCTACACCCAAGTATACCAAGTAAGTAAGTAAGACATTAGTACGCCCTGTGGTGGAGTATGCTTTAATAGTGTGGAACCCGTCCACCCAGGAGAACATTAGAAAGGTCGAAATAGTGCAAGTCTGCAGGAAAGAAGGGCTCAGCAGAAAGTAGGTATGGTTTACAGCACACTCCGCCATCTTCCAGTCACCTACTTCATACCAGTTGTTGGTCCCAAAACCCGTGGAAATCCACAGAAGTTCCATGTTCCATTTGCCAGAACTCTACTATTCCAAACCACATTCTACCCAGATACTATCCGACTTTGGAACTCCTTACCATTTGCTGTCGTCAATCACACCTCTTTGGAACTTTTCAAACAGAAGGTGCAACACATTAAGCTCTGTTGAGCTTCAGACTGTTTTTAGCTGCACATAGAATTCTTGTAGAGTCTTTTTACTTGCACTGTACACTCGGCACTTGGCAAAAGCAAGGTACGATAATATAGCAACGGCGGTCTGTAATAGTATATTGGATGAAGAAGAAGAAGAAACCTTCTGAACCAGCAACTCCTTTTTGAAATGGTCGCAAACATAGTAAGGTGTTACTACGTAAGCTTAATATATGCCAGTAACATTATCACATGACTGCTGCAAATGTACGTTTGAAGTATATACATGTAGTGCAAACATTTACCAATCCATTTCTACCGTTGTTGCATTGTACGCAAACCCTACCGCACGTTAGAGGTATTATATGGATTATATATATATATTTACCTTCGTGTTGTAGTTGACACCTTCCTTGAAAGAACACGCAGACGACAGGTTTCATTTAGTCCCGTTTTATAGCAGCTGGGATTGGCGCCAAGAGACTACAATTTCGCTTCATTTATACGTACAGTAATATCATCGTTTAGCTCGCACCGAAAGAATGTTCCTTGATACACCACCAAGTTGCTTCTGAAGTAAAATGTTTGTTTACAAACTGGAAATCATTTCTTTCTTGCATTTGTTCAGATAAGCTCGTGGGGGTAGAATCCGGATCGAAGACGCCCCTTCCCTGAATAGCCATGGACAATGGCGATCGATTGTAAACGGGGAATGGTCTGGCGAGCTCGTAGGCTGACCGTCTATGCCCATTTAAGCTAAGGGTGGATTATATTTTGTGGACAGTAGAATGAAAGTTGTCTAAGTTTAAGGCGTATACTTTGGGACGTTACCATTCCTAACATGACTTTACTTTGAGAGAGTCGATCGCAAAGACCGTCGAAAACTCCACCTACGGTAATGTTATTAGCCCCGTCCAACACCTTGTGAAATGCGAGAACATCGCAATGATGTGTTACGTAATCCTAACATGATTTTTAGGAGGACATATTATAGGATATAGGAATTGTCCTTACAGATATTCCTCGAAGGTCTTTGTGATTATGTTGAGGACAGGTTTATGATCAAGGAACCACCAAGTGGTACATCATCATTGATACATTCAAAAGCGGGTTTTCATTGAGACAATTGCCCATTCAGTAGCTTCCTTCATTTGCAAAAGTTATTCCTTAATATCTGAAAACGATGAAAACAAATAATATTTCGAAGCCAGTGATGAGCTATTCAAGAAAATTACTAGGAATACATTGTACACGGTGTATTCTCATTGTTATCATACAAACATTCTTGAGATGGTTATTCCACGATCGCGTGCACATAATACATATAGCAAGTATGCCATCGAATCATATGGATACATTAAGGTTTTAAAAGGAAGACTAAAGAGACATTCTTTATCTTCTTTTTTTTATATCACTGAAGCTATTGTTAGAAGAGAAGTTTTCTTGTGAGAAACCATCGAATCATGCGAAGGATTTTTGAGTCAGCGAGCTGTATAAGTCGTTTCTATAATCCCTATTGATATTTCTCGGTAATAGGAACCTGATTACCTAAGACCTTGTTAAGAATGACGAAAATCTCCCGCTCAGCAAAAAATAGTTGAAAAAAAGGAGTTTTTCATTTATGATTTATACATTATTAGTTTCGCTTTTAAAAGGTCAAAAGAGCTAAATCTCGATGAAACCACTTTTGCCCACCCCCACAAGCCTCGTTACTAAAACAGATTATCTTCGTATCCATCTCTTTCTTTAGCTTTCACCTCCTGATTTTCTCTGTATCTCCTGTTCTTTTGTTTTGCCCCTCTGTTTCACGCATACACACACACACACACACTCTCTCTCTCTCTCTCTCTCTCTCTTCCACACAGACATCTTTTTTCCTCCTTCCCATCTCTCTTAGATTTTTAGGCGACCAAGCCGACGGCTCGGGACTCGACAAACATTATTCTATCACACAAATCTCCTATTTTTTAAAAAAATAATTATCCTGCCTTGTCTTCATTGTGCTTACAACAGGGTCACACAGACTTACGAAAAATAATATCGAGGGCAATTTCAATACATTATTGAAGATACCATAGAAATAATGTTTGGATTTCGTCATCGTAATACCTTATTATTCGCACGTTTCAAATTATGATGGACAAGATTATCAACATTTTAGTTCGAAAGTCTTTGCGATCCTGTTTTACCCTTTCTAATTCTAACCATTCGTGCAAATACAGTGATTCTGTAGTTAATAAATCGCCAAATAAAACATTTTTATTCTTGATTTTCTATATACAGTTACGTGAAGAATTGGACGTGGGTGACCTGATTCAGTTAAGTAGCTCGATATCCCCTCATGACGTGGGAGCGCTGTTGAAAGAATACTTCCGTGATCTGCCCGAACCCCTGCTCACAAGAGAACTCTACACGGCATTCGTAGGAACAGCCAGTAAGTTATCAATTAACCTAGAAGTAAATCATTATCTTCAAAAGATTATATTTAGGTTCCATGCATCTATTCTAGAAAAAGTTGATGTAAAGGCACCGACTACGGAGTATAATTTTAAGAAACATATTTTTAAAACAAGTGCCATGAGCGTCAAGCAGAGGCATATCATTTAAAGTTCAAGCATTTGATGAAGTTCTGAGCTTAATTTTCATTCTAACCATTCTGGAAGCTATTTTAGTTTAGTAAAGTATAATGTGGCTTTACATGAGTTAAGACAAAATGTAGGTGAACACCTCATTTCATGTTTATTTTTTTTCTTCCCACATTTCATCGCTAACTTTGTTTTTCATTCGCTTTTAAAATTCACTTCAGAACTATCCAACTCACTGGAGCAGCAAAAGGAAGCACTTCGACTTCTTGTATACCTCTTGCCCATTGCACACCGAGACACACTGAGGGCGCTCTTGTCTTTCCTGCGCGTCGTCGCCGCGCATTCCGCCGACGTCATAGATGCGGACGGTCACGAGGTACGCATTAACTGACCAATTACAGAGCAGGTTTGGGTCTTGTGAGGCGCCAATGGCGCCGATAGGGTGTCATAGTGTTAGGACAGTTGTACATGTTGTACTTCTCTGGGTTCTCTGGTATGGAAGGTCCTTGTTTTGATGATCAGCATGAGTACCATCTTTCTGATTTTTATCTCATACACAGGTCCCAAATCACATTTGGTCATTTGTATGCAAAGCAGCAAAGGTGCAGTGAGATTTATGAATCATGAGAAAACAATATTACAAATGCCTGAAAAATCTGGTTACTATGACGCGGTGATGACGTTAGAGTTATCAAGAAGAAAAAAACAGTAATGAGAGCAAAATAATAGTGTCTTGTATTTAAATGAATGTACAATTTTTTATTTTTTTTAATTCAAATGATTGTGAGAATAACATCGTAGCCTCCCCTGCTTACTTCAATTTTATCCACGTATTGAGACAAGTGCTTCCATCCCAAGGAAAGGATGCACTCTATGGCTTTTAAAGAAATTCTCGGGCTATACAATTTTTCTTGAAGAATGTACAAGCATTACAAATACGTGTTGGTCTTACTTGAATCGCATTTCGATCGAAAAAATGACCCTCCCTGTATTTTCTGCCTCTAATAGCAACAAGGAAACAAGATGGACTCCATCAACCTCGCCACACTGTTCGGTCCAAACATCCTGAGACGGACCAAATCAGGCGAGCTGAAGGGCGACGCCGCCGACCACATGGAGGAGAATCGTGACGTCATCCAGGTGGTACAGCGGCTCATCGACCATCACGACGAGATGTTCATGGTGCGTACTAGAGAACCGTGATTTGTTAGGTCTTTTAAAACATTATTATGCAAAAAAGAGACACCAACGATATAATTTGAAATGCACTCAAACGCTTTATGATTGACAGGACCATGTCTCTGTGATGTATGGTCACATTACCCAAAAGTTGCCTGCTCGGCGGCCGAGCGGCGAGTTTTTAACCAATTCTGCCCGGTGGCTGCCCGGCCGCGTCTTATTTTTTCGTACCACGGCGAGGCCAGATTCCAGTATGAACCCATTTTCATACATAACAAGCTATGAGAGCTTGCAAAGAGGTCACAAACAATTCGACTTTGATTATTTATTGCTTTGCCTCACTATTTATAAAGGCAAAAAAACTAAATAAACCGAGATTTGAACCCTCACGTCAACTCCAAAGTTCTATTAGTAACACGCTGTCCTTACCGATTGAGCTGACGATGAGTTGATGAAAGGTTGATTTGTATAATTACTATCACCCTATTAACCGCCCTACCGGATTCCACGTGCGCATGCGCTGGATTCCTTTGCGAGTGCGCATGCGCAGGTTTACCTCGCGAGCTCAATCTGGCCTCGCCGTGGTACAAAAAAATAAGACGCTGCCCGGCCACCGAGCGGCGGCCGCCCAGGCACCGCTCGTTTTTAGGGCATCGCTCGGTCGCCGCTGAAGTTTTAGCGCGGAGTTAAAATTTGGGCGGCGCCTGCTCACTTTTCACTCGCCGTCCAAAATACGCTCGGTGCCTGGGCGGTCGCCGCCCGGGCTCCGACCTAATCGCTGGGCGATGCCTAAATTCCAGCAGCGACCGAGCAGGCTACTGATCGGTCGGTCGCTGCTCTGATTTGTGACGATAGCTTTACGTACAACCTTTCACATTTGACATTTACAGTTCATTACTCATCGGACAGAAGTGTGACGTGGAATCATTCCTATTTGAAGGGAATTCATTACCACATCTCTACAACTCCATTTAAGGAAAAAAATGGGAGAAAAAACCAACAGATAAAATTATATGATAAAACAAAAATAGAACATTTACTCAGTGACATGTACAACAGACATCATTACCTTGGACAGAAAAGTTAACATGTTTACATATTAATATATTTGGCTATTAAAGATCGTCAATACTACTGGGCCAGAAGGGATAAGACCACACAGCGAGGTCACTGACAGGTGGCTATCTCATTATCTCAACTAACATAAGAAAAAGAGGATCATGGGGGACCAATAGGCACCGATTGGGGAAGTTTTCTATATAGAGGGAGCAAGTAGCTACAAGTAGGACAGTGGGGCTTTAACATTGGAAAATACTGGGATGACCTCTTTGTGAATGAAGTTATAGCGTTTAATAAGAGTACATTATTAGTTTGATTCAGTTAGACATATTGATGAATAATTCTTACCTTCAAATGGTAAAAATCCACAGGTCTCAGGGGAAATGCATGACGAGGTTCTCCGAAGACTTCAAGATATGGACTCGGAAGCACTGGACTATCTTCTAAACAAGAGGCTCCATGGATTAAGGTAAATACAATGACACCAGCGACCCGTTTCACAAAGCTTTTTTACAATGACAAATGACTAAAATCAGTTACAAATCTGCTGATGACCAATCAGAAGCAAGGATTTCAGTAGCTTATAACAAAACTGTCATTTGTCACCGATGACATGTTTTGTGAAACGCCCCCAATTCATAATCCTGTTGCTTTTCATCTTTCCTTTCCCGTTTGTTCACTCCACTAACATCGTGATCGCAAAGACTTTCGAAAAAACAACCTAAGATGATTTCAACGTCTTTGTCCATCACCGCTTGAAATGTGTGGACATTACAGAGGCAATATTATCTGAATATGATTTCTATGGGAACGTCTACGATAGGGTATTGAAATTGACCTTGAGTTGATTTCTCGATGTCTCTCAAACCTAGGTCAACTATCGATATGACGGCGGGTCCAGAGGGGTACAGGATGTAGGATAGAAAGTATTCTCGATCCCCTTATCTCTCATTTCCTTTTCTTTTCTTCTCTTTTCTTTAAAGATGGTGTTTATCTAAACCTCTTTTTTTCCTTTTGAAGCCTATTTGCACGAGTTTGACCAGCAGGGATTAGACCTCCCTGCATGGTAACTGACAGATAGCTATCTCATCAAATCAGCTCTCAATTAACATAAGAAAAAGGGGACCATGGGGGACCAATGGTCACTGATTATGCATTGTTTGCTACATAGAGGGCGCAAGTAGCTACTGTATAAGTAGTGCAGTTGGGCTTTAAACTTTTATCAAAGTTTATGTCAGTGACGTGGTTAAACAATTTAAATTGTAGCTATATTTTCCTGGAGAAAATGAAATTATATAAAATCCATTACCTGCTCAACGATATGCATTTTTATTCTTCCCGATCGCAATAGCAATGATTTTAAAGCCTCTAAAGCCTTGACCTTATACCTACCCCTGTAATTTCTCCAGTATTCTGATACAAATTTAATTCAAATATTTGTCAGTTATGCCAGGTCTAGTGCTATTATCAAATTACAAGTATATTTATTTCATTACAAGGATATGATCTAATGGAAATAAAATAACCACACGACAAAATGCATTTTAATTTGTTGCTTGGTCATGTTGTTAGATTCTCTCTTTTTCCTTCTTTTCTCGCAATTTTGATCATTTTTTCTTTCTGAATTTTCTTATCATAATGGCTATCATCTGAAAGGAGGTGAAAAGAGGTTTTCGGTATGATTGTAGCATGACCCACGTGAACCCTGACATCCAGCTTGCGCTCGATCCCCACTCGCTTCTAAAATTAATATATTTGAAAAATGCCATATTAATTTTGCCATGAAAAAGCGAGCTCCTGCTATAGTAAATCGAAGCCTGTTTAATCTTACCTATTTTTTTCTTCAGTGTATGATAAAATGATTAAATAACGTTGAGATGAGACGTTTAAGAAGCCTGGATAATGAGAATACTCTGTATTATTGTTGTGGGAATGTTTAACTCCTTTTCCCTGGGAAATGAATCCCTTACATAGACACTGCACGTGTGACAGGAGTGGTCCCTCACATGTTCCAAAATTCGACAACTCTAGTCACAGCACGATCGCCATTTAAGGCCAGACTACTTAACTAATTGTCTAATTGCATCAGCGAAGAGAACCCATGTGTTAGACATGTGTATGAAACGTTGGTATTAATATCAAGGTTAATAATTATCATGATTATTTTTCTCCACCCTCGACCTTTTTGTTAGAAGGTACATTTTGCTTTTGACATCAACCCCATATTGTTTTTAAGGGCATTGTTGGTTAAACATTTCCGAAGGCGTCGAGGAACAAGCATGATAATTTTCGCTGGCATACCTCATAACCCAGTCCATCACCCCTCCCCTCCCAAAATTACAGTCCCGTCTACTGTTGTATGTGTGGCCAAATGCATGCCATTGTCACATGGAGTCACAATTTTGCTGTCGGAATAATTACCTTGTGCTGACTAGTTTCAAGTATCGGGGTGGGGTGGAAAACCAAGATTGGGATCATGGACCGTAACGTATTTAATTCAAAAGTAGATAAAAGTTTGTAAAATCCGTTGTCGTTCTGTACTTGATAGTTGCAAGTCCTGAAAATTGTATTAAGCACCCTTCAAAGAAATCATTAAGATGTTTTAGTTTTGTGTAACAGGTGAAGCAAGAATTGAAAAATCGCCATATCTTTTCGTAAAGTATTTCAGTGTACACCTCCCAGGTAAAAGAAGCTAATCATAGGAGATGACTTTGTCGTTCAGTTTAAATGATATTAATATGAATATATGAAATTCATAATTTCGTGCCACAATCTGTATTTCCCTAATGTACATGTTCAAGTTTTGCTTTGCCAAATTATTAACTCGGACTGTTTGTTTTCTTGTTTTCATATAGTTCGGAGGAGGCTGAAGAGACTCAGCCATCGGAGCCAATGGAAGCTAAAGTAGCTGAAGATGATGGCGAGTTCCACATGTCACATTCTGAAAATATCCTAGAACTACATGAATGCAACAGCATGAGTTCGGACATTTTCGAGTCTTCGGACGACAGTTGTTTGGAGACACGCAAAGGAAGCCCACGGGCTCATGAATGGCTTCTTAGAGGGTCCGTAAAAGTGAGCGCCGAAGTAGCTCGTCAGAAGGCTAGCTCGTTACCGCGCGCGGGATCTGCTGGTGCAAGGACTAATGCGCGCAGAAACAATATGCTAGCTGATTGCGATGAAGTGACAATGTTGGATGCGTATACGCTATCGGAACATCCCGATGAGGAAAGTGAGCAAGATGTTAGCGAATGTGCTTCGGCGGATTCCTCTCAAGAACAACCGACCGGAGGAATTGAATTTAGTGCCCCACCCCGAACATCGCCCTCGGCCCACCGCCCACCACCTCGCCTTGTTATCCCGCAACATAAGGGTTTGTCCAATAGCCGCAGCCCCTCGCCGAAAACGTTCCGCGTCACGTCGTCGAGTCCGCGTCAGCGTTCTGTGTCACAACCGCCCGAGTACGGCAGTGTCAAGCCTGGTAGCTCCAAGAAAGAGAGTGATATTTGGATCCCTGTCTTTGAGATGCAGCCAACAGGCCTGTACTCGCCGCAGATGCCTAGGCGGTCGTATCTAGAGCGGTCGCAGTGGTTTGACAACTCCGAGGTCAACAACAACTCCGTTGGAAATCGGGAACCGCCGCAGGATCCGAAGCCGCGAACATTATCGCCGTCTGAGGAAGTCGGTCTCAAGACAATCAACACCACTGTTGCACCTACTCACATCGAATGGTCAGTGAGTGACGTAGGTAAGGTGAGAAGCAATAGCGAGGTAAGCTCACCTCCTAGCTCTGCTTGGTTCACGCCTCCGAGCACTCCGGATACGCCAAGAAGCACGGATGCCGCAGAGGGCAGAGGAACGCCGCCAAGGGACACCATGATCGGCAACCCAGGTAGGACGTCGCTGGCGATGACGCGTACGTCTTGGGACGCATCGGCCGACGATGAGGAGTGGGTCAAACGGTGGGAATTCCTGACCTCTGATGAAGATGGTGAATTCTGGGGCCAGGAAACGTTGGTGTAAGACTCCTTCATTGGAACCTCATCCTAAATACCAGACACAGTCTTATCCACAAAGAATAAGAAATCTCGAATGGATAGCGAATGTTCGGCAGCGACGCGTTTGGACGCGAATGAAAAATCGTCATCGCCAGGAAATTAATTTGCCTTTGGATATCTTTGAAATGCATCGTCGAAACGGGAATAAACCCTGCAACCCTTTGAGTAGATCACGTTTCCTATACCTCTGCCATAATTCCACACCTTTAAAATCCAGCGTCATGACAATCAACCCTATCAAAGCCCCTCCCCCTTTATCGAAAGGAACTGTCAATGATGTAAGAATTTTACTCTTTTTCTTGGAAAATTCGTTTAATTCATCAATGTCAGTGTTTGTTCCAAGTTCAGACTTATCGCGTGAAAATCGAATCCAGGTAACGTCAGATTTGAAGCTCATGAACAAGGATGGATGGATGGATGTTCGCATGTCGATTCGCGAAATAATTGCGGGAACTTGACGAAAATGTGATGATTGTTAGCGAAGCGAATTGTGACAGCTTACAAGCTTGTAATGTCAATTTGCAATCCATTGTTAAACTCTTTCTCTCTTTCTCTTTCTGTACATTTATGTCATCAATAACGGGTAGACGTCTGTTCGATCATTGACTTCGCTTGAAGGTATTGAAGACATGGCATGCGACGTTCGAGCTTGCAATGTCTTATGTTTTATGGTTGCACGTATTTCCGAATCGCACGATCATGTATCATATTGGAAAACGAGCAATCGCACTCCGGTGATTTGTAAGGTCATCATCATCAACGAAAGTCACATTAGTGGAATCTGAACGCTGATGACCCGTCACCAACACATGAGTATGAAACTTACGATTAGCGGAGAGCAACACATGCTCGAATGTGATTTTCCCGCCAAATTAGTGACGTGTGAATATATTTGCCACGTGTTATTGATAGGATCGTCTGGACCCGATCTGCGAGTTGGTCAGCGTTCTTCATGTTTATGGAAGGTGGAGTATTTGAGCGGACTTCGAATTTCTGAAACAAACTCGCAACTGGGGCGTCGTTTTTTTTATCCTACCATGTAGCAAGTTGGAGCTCGATTGCACTTTGCTTTCACATTGATCAACATGTGTTCACGGATTCAAATTTTCTTCTGTTTAGGAACACAAACTTATATGATAATTATGATCATCTAATCGAAAACTGATCAAAATCATATTACATACCAACCATGTAATATTGTAGTTATTTAGATTGATTAATAAGGTATAGCAATTATTGCACAAATCGTGTAGATTGTACAAATTAGAATGATAACGAAGGTCATATTTTGTTATTGTCAAATATTTCCTTGTATATCGACTATCCGTGGGACTAAACTGAACAATCACCAACTAAAGATGAAGACGAATATTTGTACTCCCAGAAAAAACAAGATCCCAAGGAACTCTCGAAAGCAGAGAAGGAATACCATTGTATCGATCAGGTGATATTTACTTGTGTAAATTGAAACTCACGTGGAGTAGTGACTTTTAGTACGGTGGACTTCAGACATTAAAGAACTTTGTAAGAACTTTGTTGCTGGGAAGACTGATACTAACGGCCTTTCAGGTTTTTACTGTCTTTGACAAGTTGTCGACTTTTCTGATTTGACAAGTGTAACGACGCAGAAACACAGCGTGTCGATGAGGTATTCTTGAAATGATTTAGATATATGACTGTCGCAATGATGAAATCATTAAGAATGTGGCATGGTGCATTCTAACCGTTGTAGGACGTCTTGATTCGAATCATCGGGTCATCGCGTCGGGGCGGTTGGGGGAGGGGATGGCGTTACCCGACCTTTTGCGAAAACATGCCCCCTTTGTTCATGTAATTTCGGGGTAATGTTTGTGAAATATATCCCTCTCACTTACAAATGATCTGGTCCAATTTACCCGACACTTTGTGAAAACCCTACGGAAAAATATACGAAAGGTCGCGTCATCTTCCGCTTTCGTCTTACAAAAGGTCGTATAAGACGACCACCCGACTGGACGCGATGACCCGATGATTAGTATGCCATATAGGTCAAAGGTGGACTGGGAATTAAAGGGAGACTTGGGTCAATTGGCATTTTTGGCTTTGGGACCTGTCAATTTGTGGCCATTGGGGCGATCTAACAAGGTGCGATTGCACCTAAATACCTGTTTACCCCCAGTCCGTTTTGTTCAATGATCCCAAACGTTTTGGCATTTAAAAGAGCAGTTTGTTTGGAAGTTTTGTAAGCTCTTGTGCCAGTGTGGCCAATGAATAGATGTAAGAGCCATGATTAAGCTCGGATTAATCATTACAGTGGGATTCACTGACATAAATCGAGAGATTTGGATCGACTAACGAAGAGGAAATTCAAATAACTAAATGAAGGCGACGGTTGTCTTGAGTTCGCCATTTGATTACCCGTTCTTGTCAAGAGATGGCGGTATTTTACAAAGAAATGGCGTTCTGAAGAACAAAAGGTGTTATACGACTCAACTCAGTACTTGCGTGTCATATTTTTTTTACCACATATATATTTTGTGACTTATAAACAACATGTGTGTGACTTTCCCGGCATTGCCGATACAAACATGACGTTCGTAGGAGGATGTGAAATAACTTGAGGACGGAATTGTGTATGATAAATGTATTTATGACAAAATAGAATGTTGAAAATCACTTTTTTTCACAAATGGAATGTTGGAAATTACTTTTTTCCAAAATGGTTGAGGAAGAGGGTACGAGGATTATTTTATCCTCGAACACTTCGTGCAGGACGATTTTTTTATAGTCGTGCGATTGTATAAAGACGGTTTAGCACTGCCACAAATGCTATGTGTTATGTATTTGAGGAAAGCACTTCTATTTTCCGAAACAGAATTGCCGAGAGCAAACGAACTTTGCCGATCGTTCGGGTGAGAGTAAAGAGTCGTTTTCAGTGTGGACGAAACGATACGTACAATGTACATTTCAACTCAGTTTTGCATTCTCTCATTTGTAAGAAAATGATAAAATCAACATTTGTAGTTAACTATTATAATGGTAGATATATCAGCAGTACGTAAGTATGTATAATACTATGGAACGCCGTGCGTGGATTATTTTCATAAATGCATTACGAGGCGTGTTGATCACGTGACCATAACTATATTGTTTCGTTATGTTAAAAGTAAATTGTCTGCAATTATGTTTTTCAATATATTCCAAAATAGAGAGCATTAATCCAGAGGCATATTGTTCCAGTTATTGTGTACAAAGTAGTCTCATTAGGCCTATAATATTCATTGTATAGCAAGCATCTATGCCACCCCCCCCCCCCTTCGCATTCCTTTACAAAGGCATCATTCAGACAATGTATACGACAATGGTATCGCTACCCATCAAACTAAATAGGCTTTCTTCCTGATTATAATTCCATCAAAAATCACAAAGAAGAGGATCACGTTTCCCAACATTGTGATTCAGTGACAAAGCTCATATTTAAAAGACTTACGGTCATGAATAAGAAAAATTTATATCACATATTTTTTTGTTGGCATTCCTGATGAAACATGAATTTTGATGCCGGAAGCAAAATCCATTGATATGCTGCAGATAGTCTGTTTTTCTTCTACTTTTTGTTTTGTATAGTCACGTGAGACGTGTGTATTTTCTGAATCTTATGCTGATGCGTTTACACTCCCTTTTTACTTAGTTGTTCTCTTCGCGAATTTCAGTGCAACATTTAATTCGTCATAGTGTGAACGTGATTTTAACAATTATTTTGTTACATCTCGAAACATGGCGAGCACTGTGGTATATTGGTTAAAGGTCTTGTCTCTTAAACGAAAGGTTCGGGTTTCGATCCTTGCTCGGTACTTACATCTTTGGACAGGGTGTTTACCAACATTTATACCACTCCACCCTGGTGTAAATGGGTAGCTAGTAATGCTTGGGTAATAATAATCTCAGGGTCTGCTGGAAGAGCAGTATAACTCCTGATTTGGCTACCCTTGGTAGATTAGACCGAGTTAGTGTTCATTATTTCATCCGATTTTAAGAGGATGCACGTTTAGTCTTTTCAAAGATATTAATTAAGGATGTCTACATCATTTAGATAAGAGTAATGCTTAATCTTGTATTAAAACAATCATTTATGAAATGAAAATCTCTTGCCATTTAAATATGAAAAAAAAATATATCTGGGACACCACAGTCGTAGCTGCATTATACCTCTTCTTCTTTTTTTTAATAGCAAATGTTACATTTTTTTTCTGTATTAGAAGATATAGTAGATATCTCATTTATATTTTGTATACCTGTCTTTTTTACATAATACTTCATTTTATTATCAATTTTATCTTTCCATAAAATACCGAAGTCTTATCGTACAATATGTTGTAGTGGAACGATGTTTTTTTCGATTTATTTACTGATTTGTAAGAAATTCCTGTCCGCCCTTTGTAAAAAAAATGTTTGCAACATCCAGTGGTATATAAAGAGGTCAGACAAATGAAATTTGCAAAAATAAACATAAAAGGGTATGGTATACTTAAGAATTTGCGTTGAACCACTTTAATTTTGCTAAAACTGCTGAATTATCAATATCACAGTAAAACAAATGCTTTTAAAAATGTATTTAATTTTAATTTAGTTTTCATAAAAGCCTCCATTTTCACACACTTATCGAGGAACATGCTCTCATCAAAACGTCTTTCCAATTGTTTATGTGTTCAGATTGGAAGTATAATTATTGTAACTTTTGATACACCCCATCTTTCAATACGTGTAGAAGCCCATTCGCCATAAAGATGATT
Source organism: Strongylocentrotus droebachiensis (assembly GCA_035222895.1). Taxonomy (NCBI): domain Eukaryota; kingdom Metazoa; phylum Echinodermata; class Echinoidea; order Camarodonta; family Strongylocentrotidae; genus Strongylocentrotus; species Strongylocentrotus droebachiensis. The sequence goes on along the minus strand of JAVYIG010000234.1, from coordinate 121,172 downwards.
GCATAACTATTATATAGTTATAATAAAATGATTCTGAGAAGGCGTTATTCATAGATCTATTGTTCCTATTTAATATGCTTTTGCTTAAATCGCATGACCTTTCCTTCTGTGTCAACACGGGATAGTCATAATACCACATGACTACAGAAGAAAGAATTTATATGTTTTAGAGAAAAACAATTAAGAGTTAAAACACCCGCATACACATAAGTAGAAAATAATGTTGTATTACTTCGCGGAATTATAGAATTAATGGTACTTGTTTTATGTCAATCAGCGTACGTTCGTTTAACTAATGTTTATGTGATACTTTGTCATTTAATGTATAATGTACACCATTTATCTATTTGAAGAATACAAAAAGTGTTAATGGTTATACGTCTGTGTTGCAAAATAACTGTTCATGCTTGTTATAAAAATTAAAAATTGTAACCACTTTAAAAAGAACATGAACACTCGCCTGTAAATATAAATGTGAAAATGAAAACAAGTCGATTCCACGAGTATTTATTAGTGTAAATGGTCTTTTAAAATCGTCAAATGGAAAATTGAAAATGAATTGAGCACTTGAGGGAGAGGGTAGGAGAAAGGGGGTCGTGGGAAAAAAAAGTAGGTTTGGGGAATGCCGTTTGTTAAAATCTTTTGCTATTACCCGTTACTTTTTTTCTTCTTTTTTTTTCTCTTTTTCCCTTCAAATTTTGTACTACCTTGATGATATTCCCTTTCATTTGTGTATTGACGTCTCGAGGAGAAAAGAGAAAAGACAGACAGAGAGAGAGAGAGAGATGGAGAGAGAGCATGAGAGAGAGAGAGAGAGAGAGAGAAAGAGCTAGAATATAAAGAATTCTCAATTAACAGGACAAAGGAGGCGAATTAAACTCTGAATGAAGCATGATGTATATCATAATTACACTTCCCCAGCGAAATTAAAAGCGAATGATCTGAACAGATAAACCAATTTGGCGGGAAGTTAACATTGAGTTATTTCGATTCTTACTGTAATAGTATTAATTAGTCGTATTACAATGAAATATTACAACTTTAAATTTTCAGACATTTTATTCTTAGCCTTTCCTTATTTAGCGGTATGTACGCACATTTTTAATTATAATTAATTCCATGATTCATCCAGTATGGTCGATTGATTGGTAATTCGTTGTCCTCGTCTATCTATTATTCTAATATGGAAAAGATTTTTAGTTGGAGCCACACCCGACTCTACTTTGTCCAAATGGAAGAAAGAACAGCCAGAAAATAGAGTGATAATAGTGAGGAAAGAATAGATGTAAAAAGGTTTCTAAAAGGTTGAGAGAGGTAGAATAAGAAAATAGAAGGAAAAAACACTTCCATTTGACTGTTCAAAGCATACCCTTAGATTTTTCCTTTTAATTCTCCTTTTCTTTTTGCATGTACTTATTTTCCATTTATGTTTATAACAAAAAAAACTTTCTTTTATTCTTCACGAACTTGCAAACATCCTCTCACCTCGCACTCTTCTCATTTTAACAGGGTAAAGTTTACATACTCTCAACGTTGGGGTCAGTGGATCTTTCACGTGGAGAAAATTGGTCTAGCGTCCTCTTTTGTTGGCTTTATTCATCAGACCCATCTGAGTTCAGCGGTGAATTTAATGTTCGAACGTTAACAAAGAATAATCTCAATAGATGGAGACAATTACGTTCAGAGCTCATGAAAAGAGGGCTAAATTGATCGAACAATGAATTAGTGAATAACCAGGAAGGCTCGAATAACATGACATTATTTATAGATTACTGTCGTTTTTAAATAGGCTTCAATAAAACGGAAAAATGTTACAATCATTAACTACATTTGCTATTTCTCTAAATTCATCTCTGATCATCTCTGACTCTCTCTCTCTCTCACTCTCTCTCTCTCTCTATATCTCTCTCTCTCTCTCTCTCTCTCTCTCTCTCTCTCTCTCTCCCTCGTTCGTATTGTCTCCCTGTCACCCTTACTCCGCCCAACCCCCACTCTACACAATTTTATATTTATCGATACATTTCTGTCACATTCCCTGCCATCATTCAATACTCTCCTCCCCTCCCCTTATCTCTCTCTCTCTCTTCCTCCCTCTCTCTCTCTCTCTCTCTCCTCTCCCTCTCTCTCTTTCTCTCTCTCTCTCTTCCTCCCACCCCCTCTCTCTCTCTCTCTCTCTCTTTCTCTTTCTCCATCCCTCTCCCTCCCCCTCTCTCTCTCTCCCACGATATCACCTCCTTTCTAAAACTCCATCCCCCATCCCACCAGGCACGAGCCAGTAAACCCCACCAATGCCAGCAAGCGAGGGCTGGTACGTTATTACAATATTTTTGAATCTCAGCCAGGATAGACGGCAGAAATCCACTCGCTAAAACCTTTAATCCACCCAAATATCGTGAATACACGCATCAACATGAATATTTTTCTCTTCTCTTTCTAAAGTAGTAGTACTGTTAACAAAAATATGTCAATCACACCAAAAATTGATGAATGATGGTGGAAAGAAAGAGATTTGGCTGCCTTTTACAACGCTTTGTAAATGCTACACTTTTATCTTTTTGTGCACAAAATGCTTTGTAACTTGTCATACTCATTTTCCTGAACAAATAAAAGTGTTACAATTTTACAATTATGAAAATGTATCATCGGCTCATAGGATGGCGATTTAGACATAAGTTGAACAGGAATTCACATCGAGTACGAGAACCTCTAAAGAGTAAACATATTAATTTTAAAAAAAGTTTACATCGTGTCGAAGAATTCATGAATTATGCCCGATGTTAGCCAGGACCGGGCCTATTGAAAGTCAAGTATGTTCCTACCATTGTGCCCCGTAATGAAACATTGCAATCACCTGTTTCAATATGGTGTGGTCATAAAATAAAACACGTGGTGACGGGTTGTGGACGTTGAATACTGCTATGGCGTGTATACCTCTGCCAAGTTTTAAAGATCATTCATTTGTTCTGAAAGGTAAGAATTATTGTGCATGAATACATTCAGGAATATGTCTTTTTGTGATACAGTAGGTAACATGTTGTTTTGGTGATTTGCTCCCGGTGGCAACTGCTCTTGGCTTTATATCTACAAAGGGTTTAGGGATGCAATTTAATTGTTATGTAAGGTTTCGGGTTAGGATTGGGGTTAAAACAGTTTTTGGTCCAGGGTTGAAGTTAGGAATTCGGTTAGTGTATAAAATTAACGCAGAGCAATAGACCAGTTCACGGTTAGCACATGTCCCAAATGACCTCGAATATCCACAGATCTTCAAAACATGAAGAGGTCTCACTTTTTACATTTTGAAATAATCACTCCTACAGCGATGGATGTGCTACATAAATAGCCTTTGTTTCCCTTTAAAAAAAAAAATACTTTCACCTGTGTATCATGGAGTGGACTGCTTGTGCATAAATGAATAATGATTACATAACTTCATGAGCACGTATCCAGTATTTTGTCTCCGTGTATTTCACAATTTGGTCTGCAAATACCTCTATCTGCTCATGCTCAGACTGCAACTATGAACTGGCTAATTATTGTTGCAGGAACTTTAAAAATTAAAAAAAAATTATGGCATAAACCACCACTGTTAAACAAAACGGATAAGAAGATTTATAATTGATATTGAGGAGGCGTGTTGGCTCATCCTGGGTTCGAAACCAAATAAATCCGCTCAATGCCTTTTGGCAAGGCGTTCAATCTCATTACCAATTCCCTCGCAGAAGACCTAAAGCCGTCGGTTCCCTGGATGCTTACTTACAAGCATGCTTTCTTAGCAGTCAGATAAAACAATCATCATCATCATCAGCTTATATCGCGCGTAGTAGGATCCGTGACCCGACATTTTGCTCCATTCAGCTTCGGCTATAGGGCTAGCCAGGGGCTAGGGTACAATTTGGGCATTGGTAAAGGTTTCGGCCTTGCGTTTCGGCCAGTATTTAGTCCAGGATTTCAGTTTGAAAAAGTGCGGAAAATTTACCGCGGAACAATAATTGTCGCCGGAACATGCGTGTAGCTGTAGAACCTTAGGTTCTCGCCTCCGAGAAAATTCACTGCCTTTCCATTATGCTGGAAAGTACAATCTTATTTCATGCATCTTATCCCAGTGGTCTTTTCTTTTGGCAACCGCAAAATCTTTTCGGAGGGTTTTCCGACTTATTGCAAGATGTTGCGTAAACACCCGCAAAAAATATAGATTGAGTTAAAAGTTTTATCACTATGTATTAAAGAAGAGAAGCATTTACATTAATTTATTTCCTTTCAATCATTGTGAAAATAATGAAGTATGACGTTTGCTCTCTAAAGATTCATCTGAATTAAGGACAATCTTAGGATGATATAAACAAAATTAAGATGCTGTGCAAAGGTTGAATCTATGCTTAAAATGTAAAGGGTGAAAAAACGCAAGAAGGAGAGAAATACAATGAAACTTTACATCTGGACAGAAAATGTTTAAAACCTCATTAAGTCGAAATTGAAATTACCTAAAGCTGTCAACGATGAATTACATCACGGATCTATAAGAAATGAAAATAAAAATAACAAAAGCATTGATTGAAAAGGGCAAAACTGCCAAATTGAAATCGTAAGAGAAATGTGGTTATATATTCAGTAATGGAACCATATAAGTCTATTAATAATCTGAAACTGCCAATCGCTATTCAAAAAAGTGATGTGGTCAGCCGCATACGTCATTATGACATCATTAGATGCAATATTTAGCGGTGCTGACAAATGGGGGGTATTTGACAGATAGGAGTTGTCAAAGAGAGGTGAAATGGTGTCACATGACACCCCACCCAACTTGCAGTAAGTTTGTTTTAATTGCTTTTATGATTTGCGTATTCCTTGAGGGGTCAATTCCATGAAACCTACAAGATGGAGGCTTTTCGGCTGATTTGTTTCTATTTCAGTGTGTCGAGAAAGACGAAAAAGGTTTAATAATATATTCAAGTTTAAATGGATGTTTCTTTCCTGGGGACATGGTGACGAGTTATTCCATCAACCTGTTATTAATCAATGAACTATACAACTTGGAATCCAGTCTGCGTACTTTACATGTTGCAATGCCGGGCAAGCCTAAGGCAAGCTTTCAGGTCTCTAAGAACAACCTTTGTTTAAAAAGTATGCATAAAATTTGAATATTTTGGCAACCGGTCTATTCACTATGAATATGACGAACAAAGAAAGCGGACAAAATATACAGTTCCTCAGGTAGACAAAGGAACATCCCTTCACTGCTATTATGTAAAAAGGTGAATATGCATGTGACACCTGTTCTACACATTTTTACATAATAGCAGTAAAGGATGTTCCTTTGTCTACCTGAGGAACTGTATATTTTGTCCGCTTTCTTTGTCAGTCATGTTCATAGTGAATATTGCTTCTTTACGTCCGGGTGTACATTGAGATTAGTGCTGAAAAAGGGACCTGGGATCCTGAGATAAAGACCAGGCAAGCCCCCCCCCCCCCCTTCATATAATGTTGTATTTTATTTATGAATATGTTGTGACCGGGACTGGTTAGTCTGCAAGCATATTGACACTTTGCCACAATTCATAAAGCCTTGAGCAGAGGCTACATCTCTGATTTTTTTTCTCAAGCTGTGCCAGGGGCGACTTAGGTGCAGAGCCTGCTGTAGTCTCATACTGCAGACACTGCTATGTACAACGAATGACAAGGGTTTGTATCCACAAACTAAGACGTGGTAGGATCCGGACGTTATTTTGGTTTTGGTTAACGTGTTGAAATTCTCAATACAATGGAAAGGATGCACATTAAAATAGGGAAAACTAACTTCTAAATTATTCCAAACGACTGGAGGTTGTGATGTGATACACTTGTATTGCGCGTGTTGAGATGGTAGTATAGATGATGATTTGTTATCTTTATAAATATTGTTATTATAATCAGGCCTATACTAAGTATTTGTATTGTCATTGATTGTTTAATCTTTACCACCATTTCTAATGTGATTATCATCATCTTTTTTTAATAAGTATAAGCTTTATTGTTGATGTGATTACCATTGTAATTATGATGTAACTATAATCCAATCCTTTTGTATAACCCATTGTCCATACATATATGGTAATGTTCGGACATCACTCATCGGGGTTACTGTCTTGACCAAATGACAGAATGGGTCAAGTTGTTATGAGAATATCAGATGGCGGGGATATTCGTTCCCTTGTTTCGTTCCCCTTTTTTTAAATATATATATATTTGTTCCCCTTTTTTTTAAATATATCTTTGAGAAACCTCACCGAAGTTTGCTTCTCAACCATCGTGTGTAGGTTCGAGAACACATGTTTGGTAATACCCATTGATACTGATGTTATTGTAAATATTCTTTCACATCATCTTTATCTTTTCAATTTAATCCCTTCTCAACATTTGTGAATGATGAATTTTTTAACAGCATCATTTAATCACGGCTCTATAATACTAGGAATATTTATCTTCCTTTATATCTTGCTCCTGTTTTTTGTGAGAGATCTATGTTGTTTCACCGATAAAAAATAGTTTTAAATCCGCTGCCTTTTATACTATAATGTGAAATAAATACATTAATAGACGTATGAGTTATTTTCAGATCTCCTCATCGTCTTTACTTTGTTTTATCGATGTCTACATCATCTCCGTCTTTATCTCAATTTTGTTCATATTTACTCGAACTCCGTCATCAGTATGAAGTACTGTAATCGTCATTGCATTATCATCATTATCACAAGCAAATCACCACCATCATCATCATCACCATAACATTATCATCACATCATCGACACTATCAGCTTTCTCATCATTGTCGTCATCATCGTCAACATCGTCAACAGCATTGCCAAAACAATCATCATCATTAATACTATTGAACCAATTATCTTCATCATCATTATCACCATCATCATTATCATCATCATCATCATCATCTTCATCGTCGTTATCACCACCACCATCATCATAATCATTATCACCATCCTCATCATCATCATCTTTTGATCGTCGTTATCATCTTGATCACTATTATCATCGATAACAACTATCTATTATGAACAAGTATTATTAGAACATCTGTCGATATCACTCTCTTTCTTTCACCCCATCTTTTCATTCTGTCTCTTCTGAAAATCCCAAATCTAATTTCTCACTATCATCATTCTACCATCATCATCACCAATTTCACTAACTCTCCGAATTCAAACATGAATTAAAGAACAAATCTAAACAACGATAGTTTTATCTTTCGCTCTTTACTTAATTCTTATTTTATTCAAACATCAAGTTGAAAGGAAAATTTGATAATTTCTTAAATTATTCCTCTGTAGCGCATGCAATTCATCATTACACTGACAGTTCGTATGGTCACAATATCGTCGAAATGGGCATTCACATAATGAAATACATGTTTCAGAGTATACCAAAATTTATGGTCGCAACAGTTTGTAAGAATAAGTACCAATAACTCAAACATATTTGGCTTCGGCGTTTTCGTCTTAGTTTATTTAAATTTTGAACAAGGGCAGTGTGGATATCATACATGGATAGCGTCATAAATATAATCCGAATATTCAAAATGGTCAACTGGAAATTTTGTTATGTGCTTTGAAATTCGGACGGATACATTTCATGATTAAAGAAAATTACAATCTTGTTTATAGTATTCCAAAAGAATAACATTTGTTCTTTCGTCAAAATGATGTTTATAAAACGAGAGAGCATAGAATTCAAAATTGTGTGCTCTTCTTTTACGTTCATGAAAAGAAGGAAGTGTAAACAACATGTACTTTTCTTTCTTTTTGTAAAAAGAAGTTCGTTTGTTTTAGCATAAATGAATAGTACATTTGTTTGTGTTTAATTGAGTTGTGATAGTTATATTTTGATAGTTAGGATTATTATACGAGTGTTATTTTTAGCTAACAAAGTAAAGATGAAAACTACTTCTACTTTTGGTCTTTATCGAAAAGTCGCCTTTTCCGACAATAAAAGAAATAGTAAAAATGCATGGACAGTATTATCTTCAAGTACATAAACAGAAGAAAATAAAAATCAATCATTATGACTCTATCAAAGACTAGTCACAACTTGTTGAATACATTTGATCAATGGGTGTGGTTTAGTTGGCACCGCCCATTGAGCTATAGATGCCAAATATACATGAACTATACAGCTATCATGTGTAATAATCACATAAACATAGAATTAATCAATTTTTGTAATAAAGTATAATACACTCAAATAATCAATAATCAAAGGCATGTAGTTGATTTCATATCGACGTATCTCTCTCACAATAGCGAGCTCAATAAATACAAATCGCGTTCTTCTTTTTTAATTCTTAAATAACTTAAAGAGTATAAAAATTACGTCTAAAAATATATTATATTCTTCGCCATTCTCCGATTGTATTTTCACTTTCATATAATACAAACACTTCTTTTTTTTCGTAAATCTACACGTATCTCCACTCACGCATATTGCTCAGCAATGCATTGGCAGGTTATTCTTATTGGAGACAAAAAAAAAGTTAGATTTGTATGAACACGTGGTGTGTGTCGCTCTAAATCTCGTCACATTTCACTTCGAAAAAACGATTTTTAAAACTTTAGAATAGAACATTGGAAGATTTCAGACTAACCTTGCATAGATCCTTGATCTCAATAACGAGCAGCTCTTATTACTAAAATGATTATATGGAGCAACTGAATCGGTCCTATTGTCAAAGTTCATACATATCAGAATACGCTTATAAACAATATATAATATTTCTAGTTAAAATGTGATAGTCCAAAATACAGGCTATTGAATAATGTGTACATTTATTCACAAATGGTCGTAATGTACATATATCTCCCGAATCATGATACAATGTCCAATGCGTGAGGGTATAATATATTCATCTAAATACTTATTTTGTCCAATTCCATATTAAACGTTGTCCAAAGTAAGGGCTGGACGATATCATTCTTTATTAAACTTCTTTACAAAGCAAAAGATATAAATCTTTCTTCATATTTTTTTTTTCGTTTTTCTTCTTACTTTCCATGATCAATATCTTTTTGTACAACATGTACAGTGAGCGTATTTGTTGAAAATCCCTGTCATTTTCATAATCATCAAGAATTTTCATAGCAAGATACCAAATTCCTTATTCCATGATATCATGAAATGATATGAAATGATAGATTTAAATATATTTAACACAAAATATCAAGGAAACTGGTCTCATCAACCATTCTCAGAAACCACTGACAGCAAGTAGGATGGGAAATAATGCACATAACGTTTCACTTAAAAATTCGCGATTAAGTACACTTCGATTCGTCGCGAAAAATCACATTTAAAGTTTATATAACGTGAATAGTACTATAAATAAAATATACAAGGACTGTCCACATGCTCCGCATAACGCCATTTTCTTCTTGCCACAGAAATTGTTTGGCGTTAGGGGCATTATCGTCATTTTGGTTGGTTAAAAAGGGGAACACCCCAAATTTTGTTAGATTAGCCAAATTCAAAGGTAAGAGGCAGACTTGCGGAAGTATAAACAAGCCATCAGGAAGGGGTACATAATGTTTGTTTAGTACAAAGCGTACGAACGGAAATGCACATTTTAAAAATTAAACATGAAAGGGTGAGAAAATTAAGAAGAATGTCGTTTTCGTAAATGGTTAGATATTAAAAATAAAACTTGACAATATGTAGCTTACACATTGCTACAACGTTTGGAAACGATAACGGTATTAGTTCAGGGCAGGGCAAACATTATATTTTTGTAATCGTGACCAAAAAATCATCGTCTTCTAGGCTTTATATGGAAGAATCGAAAAATCTTGAAGAAACCAAAATGGGTTTAAAATTGTGTTAGATCACGAATTTGATGAGAGTTTGTGAGTTACATGAATTATTTTGAAAGGTTAAAAATGTACATCACCACTTCACACTTCGTAGAATATAAACTCCACTTCGTTTACATTACCTCACAAAGATTTGTTCAAGCTTGTTTCCACAAACTAAATTTAGAATTCGATAAAAAAAAAATTAAACAGTTGAGAAAAATACAAAATTTTATACTGAATTAACGAACGTTAAGTAGTCTCGTGTTCAGTCGTCATCCGGTAGCACACATACATTGAATTTCTTATGGTGATTGAAGGTGTACATAACATGAATACATGAACAGAATGAGGTAAATAACAAAGGCGCATCAGTATTGCCAATTTGATGATCGAAAATCTAGTGATCATCCCCTCTTTGATGCGCTGTGTTGACCGATTTATTACAATAGCACACGTGAATACAAAATAATCCTACACCTCATTTTTTTTCGAATTCATTTTTAGTTTCCTATAATCAGTTCGTTTCCAATTCTATGTGCATATACAACACATTGCATAACTTGCAATTGTTTGGCAGCGTGTGGTTTTAATTAAATTATTCAGTGGCACGTGTTTTTCTGTTCTTTCTTAAAGCAACAGCCTGTTCAGGTGAACATTCAGTTTTTGTGAAAAAGTCTTTTTTTAGAAAGTTCGTGTACCGCCTCATGCGTACACTGTGACGTAGGCTAATAAGTGGTGGCGCACTGCATCTTTTGAGCTTAACTCAGGAGCAGTTTGTCGTCTGCTGCTCATGTGCAGCGCGCCATGGTCTTTAAAACCCTCTCTCCATGAGAGAAGGGCCGCTTTTCATTCAACTGAGGGGAAGGGGTGCTCAAATGCTTCACCATTTAACAAAAATCTGATGATTATACTGTCTTTCTGAGAGAAAATTCGATTCAATCGTCCATTTTTCTCCCTTTCTCTCTGTCCATAACTCCTCTCCCCAAAATCGCTTCCTGGTCGTACGTTGTTGTCGTACGCGCTCGGTGTTGCTCTATTTCGCGGACCTGTTTCGCCTACGCCACTTTCTTGATAGTCACAAGAGCTCCTCGGGCGGGACCAGCGGAATGAACTGCGCCTTCTTCTGTGTGCGCACCTTGGCGATCCTCGACTCGCCGTACTTGTTGATAGAGAGGAAGAGAGTACGGTGTCTCCGTCGCTTGCTGGTGCTGTCCGGCATCTTGTAGGCATAGGTGTTGAAGAAGTTGGGCTCAAGCTTCTCCTGGAAGTAGCAGTTCCGACTTACTCTGGTCTGTGGTTGGAAGAAGAAAAGAGAGAGAGAGAAAGAGATGAGTGAGATGTATGCATGGATAATTATAATGGTTTTACGTACACGGGAAAGAGAGAATGAAACGAACGCCAGACAAACAGACAGAGAAAAAGAGAAAGAGAAAGAGGGAGAGAGAGCAGGAGGAGAGATAGAAAGATATAAAGTGAGATAGAGAGAGCACAGTCAACTTTTGACAGCATTAATATAGCCACAAGAAAAGTATTTGGTTGCCTTATCAAAACGACAGTAGTTAATCAGTCGACTACTCGTGCTTCATTATCATTCGTCATTAACAAGGGATCCTTTTCTGACGTTAGTCTGCGTCAGCCGCTGACGCAGTCTGTGACGCATCATGTCAGAATGACGTCATATTGAATGCCTTGTATGATTAATTGGCGCAGGTAATGGTACAATCGAATTAACGCCTCGTGTGCACCGGGAATAATCTTTGTAATAACTGTGTAACTGATTATCTATTGGTACTTACGTCTCCATAAAGGTTGCCGCTATCGTCGACACAGACGTAAAGCTGGCTTCGAAGTCCCTTGATGGAAACAATACTCCGCCTCTGCGACTGGATGTAAAGACTAGCTGTTGAGCAAAATCAGAAAGAAAAAGAAAATGGTAAGTATTATTCGGCGACAATTCGTTATTTAAAAACATAGTGTAATAATGTGGCTAAATAATTTTGTAGATAAACTATTAAAGAGGGATATTTTCAAAGTATGTAGACAACATGGACTAAAGAAACTCGTAAGGTAAAGGCACATAATTATGCTATTAAACAACGTGAATATTTACTAGGGTCTTTAAAGGTCTAAGCGATTGTATTACACCACTGATTTTATTTACTTTATTATGAATACGAATGATGCAATTGATGGATGTAAACATTATTTGTGTCTGACATGCGAGCTGTCATTTTCTTTGCCGCTGTTTCATTCCAAACGGGAAATAGAGAGATGATGGAAGGAGAGTGTGAGGGAGAGCGAGAGAGGGGGTATTCCATTTTCCTCATCGTTCCATGGTACTTTGTCTCCTCATCGTCTTGAAGGCCAAGACAGGAATACTTCTCTGATTGGATTGCTTTTTAATATGCCGTGATTGTTTGAGTTGGATCAAGCCTAGGTACGAGGTAATTGGCTGTCGCGAGCGGAGCGGGATGGCGGCTATCGGGTCGTGTCAAGTAGCAACGGGGATCCTACTGGGAACAAATCCTTTACATCGGGTGTGCCACGGCTGAGCGTTCACTTTCCCTCAGAACAAACCCACCCCGCCCGCCCGCCCACCTCCCCGCTAAACCAAGTCACGTAGAGAGAAGACGCGAAAAAACTTCTATTATGTTTTTTTCCCCTTTTCGGAAAACAAAAATACACGACAAAAACCAATCGCCGCAGCGAGAGGTTAGCTAAAAACTCTAGTTTGATCGGTCGGGAGTCCGCGCTCAAATTTCTGGAGCTAGCATGGGACCACTATCGACTGCTAACTACCCAATTAACCCTTCCAACATCGGGGCAGATTGCCCCCGACTGCTCCTACAGTTTGTAAAGGTTGACAGTTGGCAGTAGCCGGGTTAAAGCAGTTTTGGGGGCAAGTTACCAGGTGCAGAGAATTTTTCTCCATGATGACCTGCGACCCCGCGTGTTTTTTTATCATCAAAATCACGCTGCAAATTTATAGAGGTTGTCTGCAAGCGGTTAATGGGTCCTTTCAAAGCCAATGTTGGTCTCCAAAATGGGAAATTTATTTGGGCTGCTAGGCATTTAGTAGATGCAGCCGTCCGACAATTCTCGACAGAAAACGGAGGAAAGAAAGACCAACATGAAGTTTCGGATGATCTTCCCGCTTTAAATCTAGACTGGCAGAATTGAGAATCGAACTCGCTCGTGAACAGTCGATATAAATTTACATATTTTATTGGTAAAATCAACTGTTTTCTTCTGATATGATTGATATATATCAATTTTCAGTTTGTCCCAAAACATTCCGAGGACAATTTCACAAAAGGTATCTAAAACTTGTACAATAGTCAGCAATTAGTTGTTTGTTGATAACATCCGCATGGATATCCTTAAAGCCGAATGTAATTTACTATTATTCTATGTAGTTAACTACATTTTACTAATCCGTCTAAAAGATCTCTCATTTGCATTAAACGTCAATAATCATAAGAAGTTGAAACGGCTTGGGAGTAATTATGAAATATGAGATTAGTACATATAAAGTGTACCAACGCCGAGTTCTCCGGCGGATACACGTGACGACACAAAATCATGTTCCGTCGTCACCCGGATGTTACGACATAATGGGATGACAATAAGTCATGATCCACGTGATAATGTTGCTAATAAACATCCCTGGTACGTGTAGACAGCATAACTATGTCAATCCGATACCCTCAATAACATACCCAGAGCCCCAAGAGAGTATGAAGCACGGGCTATGATCGTTGAGGCACGCGTGTGCACGTTCCAAAAGTTACACTTATGCATTCTGTTTTCACTTGCAGAATATACGAGAATGTTAATCGCAACAACTTAGCCCCTTTCTCTTGACTAATAAATCTTACATAAATCATAACAAGAATGGATATTCTATTTCGAGATTCAAGCAGAAACCTAAGCCTCATTTTGATACGGATTTCCTGCTCATTTTACATCCCTTCTCTCGCACGCGGTTTAACGTCTGTATCATCTTCACTATCGTGCACCGGAAACGTAAAACTTTTGTCCCCCTACTCGAAGATATCGGATACTTTTGAAAATGGTTCCTTCTCAATATCTTCCGCAGGATGTTAACTTCTCGAAGCGGTCTATTTCACGCCCTTAGTTACCAACAACAATAAGACACTTCGTAACCTTTTTATTCCTGTTTGCTTACGGTCAAGTTATCGGGCATACCCTAACCGTTTTGGTCTTTGTGAGAGAGGAGGTCCGTTATGTAAACTCACCGCCGAGCTCCGGCCGCCCATTGATGTGGCCGTTTTGCTCGTCTTTAGCGGTTGACGGTCAACAAATAATCACCAATCGAACGAATTGTCTTCTAAACCGTTACATATAAATATCATATAAAGTTGTGCTATATAAGAGCAGCATGCCTTGATTTTTCGTCTAAAAATTCTCGCCTTAAAACTAATTAATACCTATGATACAACTTTGTATACGCACTGGCACATTTATAAACAAAGTATTGTGAGTTCAAAATGTAAGAAATTCAACCATGCACTTGAGTTAGTATGTTCTTATTTTACTTGGAGCTCTCGGCATTTTTCATTTCACATGCTTAAATGTGTGACGAAAAATTGACCTCTTTTTAAGAGTAGAAGCTGGTTATATTAATCATACCTTTTCTCATTCTTTCTCACGTATCATGTCTGGTTTATTTTTTAAACCAATTCCTAGCTTGCTACGTGTTTTATTCATTTTTTTGTTTTTGTTGAACGGGAAAGTTGTGTCGTTTGTGCTTTATTTGTGGTTCCGTAACCAAAACATAACGTAACGTCTCCAATTAACCACCTGTATCATTCCCCTTCCCTCCTCCCTTTTTTTCTTCCCATGTTTCTTCTTCTTTTTATATTCTAGAGTGGGCATTTTTACGTCGTGTTGTTGGGCCATCTTTATCAGCGCTGTGAAGGGGCATGAAATGAGACAGAAACAGAACGAGAAAACAAGTTTGCGTTAGGGCTTAGCGCCCCCAGGCCAATGCCTAGGATCACTATGTAGAAGAGGGTCCTCAAGTGGCCCTTTAACAGGTACACTTGAGCACTCGAGAGGTGAATAACAGAATGTGGTTACACGTGTTACCAACAAGGTCTTAAACGACAAAAGAAGGACTGGCTTAAAGACCTGGTCAACCGACGACGAGTACCCGCACACGAAAATAAATGAAGACAAATGACAAAACGAAAGGGTGATCATTCAAGAACGAAAGAGAAACGAATGCCTGCAATATAAGGATTTGTATTTTGAGTATTATGCAATAACACATGACTTCCCAAGATCACTGTGGACATTTTTCGACAGTATTCACTTGTTTCAGATTATGAGTCCCTCTTGATACGATTTTTTTTCAAGCCAGCCAGTGTCCTTGATACTCAAGTTTTTTTTTTTTTTTTTAACGAATTCAAGCGCAATCAATAGAGATTTGGAAGATTGTTTTCTACGTCATCCATCCTCTCTGTGCCATAGTAGCTCAAGGTAGACGATTAACCATGTTTAACAAGACACCGTATTTCCGTTCAAATTCTGGTATTGTCTGAACTCTGGGAACAATTGTTCAACATTTGCATTGGGTACGGCTTATATTTGTTTATTAATAGACGTACTGGCATTGATCTATCCATGTCAAATAATTTATGAGTACTTTCTGAGACTGCCTTCCAGGTGACATTTGTTTCGAACCGTTCCGGCTCCGGTTTATAGAAGCGTTTCCATGCAACTGATAATAGATGCCACTATCACGTGTTGAAAGCGAAAGAAAACCAAAGTCTGATGTTTTCTGGTTTTTTGTCAAGTGCGATCGTAATTTATCAATGATTGTATATTTCATTCAAGAAAGGGACAGATAGTTGTCTGGGAAACTGTTACTTGACACAAATTTAGAAACTATTAGCCATGAAGACTATTTCCCATCATATTACCTGTTTGATTGGCCATTTTATTTAGAGCTACACGATTGCTTTTGTGTCACATCTTTGCGTTTTTAAGAGGGTCCACAAAAGCGACAAGTATTACGACATCTCTTGACAAAAAGTCCAGACTGGCGAATTTTCTTGTTACGATTCCTGTCGCGAGTTGCAATGAGTTTATCCACTTCTTCTCTTCCTATTCAGAAAGAGAATGCGAGAAGAGTTCGGTTGCACTCTTGAAAAATCTGTTTTGTTTGACCAGCTCGTTACGAGGAAACAAGTGGGAAATCGTTGAAGGGGCTCCCCTCCCGAAGGGGGTTGGTTGGACTACGGAAGCCTTTCGCGTTGTAACGGGGGCCCCAAGTATGCTTGATTTCAAGACATCTTCATTAGTAATGATGAAGCATTCGATCCCAGACGCTCTTCGCCGTCTGTTACAGATACAATAGACGATGCCACAGGTGCGTGTAGTCACTCACGGCCTCGTGTCTAGCTCTGTCATAACGCCATTTTCCCAGGGCATATTCAAGAATCTTGCAGCCAAGTAAGAATGGTCGAAAATTCTCAAGATTTAAGTTTGGTGCTGGGAGTCAGAAGGTGAGAGACAAGAATAGCACGATTGTGGTCAGAACAGCTACCCGAACCATAACTGAGACTATGTCTAAACCCCTGCGTCACCACGTCTCAATTCCCTTTTTATATATCCATCATCCACGCCGTTCCATTATAATATCATATCTACTCACTATCACTGATTTTAATGGCGAGAACCGCATTCTTCTTGGGACAAAAATATAAAAGCTTTCACACGATAAAACGTCTCATGATATAGGCCGATATAATGTGCTTGTCTTTTATACTAAATGTGATCTCACTTCCCTCTCTGCCCATACTTTCTACAAATTGTTTGCCTTAATTTCTTGTCTGTGAAGTACTTTTCAGACGAAGAGAAAATGTTATTGCATTTTGTGTTCAGCCTATCTTTAATGATTCAAAGACAGACGAATACCAAAGATGGAGTGTATGCACGTATAGACTGTCTTGTCCTTCAACTTGAAAACAAATTCTACCTGAGCATACGACCTTTCTTGGAAGGTTTTCAGGACAAAACACAAGCAGTTATCTCCTGCTTTGTTTCGCAATAAGTCTTCTGAGGGTCGATCTTGCCCGACCAGAGTACGTTTCCCTCGGCCGCGAATCAGACATCAGGCATCGGGTCTCTTAGATGTTACTCGACTGGTATTTTAATCAGCGTCGACCGGCCGGGCGGCCAGTAGATCCCCCTACCTGGCCCGCCACGCCACGCATTCCTCGCCCTTCAACACTGATTTGCAACTTGTACCTCTAATGAGGACCACCCCAATCCTTTCAACATCACAATAATTCTCTCCTATCAAACAAGAAAGAAAATGGTTGCACGAAAACAGGCTAACAAACACGCCATATCATAACTCTGTTACATGGACAATCCCTGTTTTTGTAAGTACTTTTTTTTTCTAGAACAGAAATGGCCGCCAGCCAAAATGGCACGAGGCCATTCCTGATTAGCTGGTTAACTTTTCAGGAAACGAAAAACAACAGAAATGTTCCATATTGACTCATTGTACCCAGGCTCCAGCAAATAATTGAAGGAGAGAGAAAAAAAAATCCACGACCTTATCTATAATCGGGTTTTGGCATTATGATCATTAATGTGGCTTTCAAATAATATGTGTTCATAATGCTAAAGCAACGTTTGGGTATGTGTAACCGCCTGTATCGTTTCATATCAGGACCTGATTGCACTGTTATGTATACACTCGGTGAATATAGGCGAAATGATACGGAGATATTATGTGTGCGTGCGCTGTGTGAGTGGTGAGTGTGTGTGCGTGTGTTTGAGAAAGGTTAATTTTGCCCTTCACGTAGCCCTCATAACTTTAGGCTTTGCCCTTATTTCAATTACCTAGACCCATTGATTACCACGAATTTCGTTTGTTTATCTGTTAAGTAATCAACAATTATTAATGATGAATTATATCCAGCTCCATATCTCCTTCTAATTTCCCTTTAACGATTGATATGAAAAACGTTGTTTAGAAATGTAAAAATATCTCTTTCTCCGTCGGATACGTTTTGGTTGCTTGATATGCATAACACAAAAGAGCTGACAATAGCTGATTAAAGATATGATGATGATAACTCCAAATAATACCAGTAGCTACATGAACTTAATACAGAGAGAGTTGTACTTGAATTATGCGACTTCTATTTCTAACCATGCAGACAATCACATTTTGGCCCATCCCCCAACCCAAGCTCTTAATTTTCATATTTCATCCGGTTGTAAATCAAAATAACCTTGGGCCAAATGCATGATACTCGGGAAGCCGAAAGCCAGTGATCTGTTCACAGCCTTCGACGCTTGGGGCAGTGCAGTAACATATAGAGATATTATTGGAGTAATAACTAGCATAATCGAGATATAATTCACCGCATACTCTCTGTGCGGGGAATATTTCTAACCCATACTACCAATTACGTGGATTGAGAATGGACTTAGTAATAGTACTATTGCATGTTATATGTATTGCGTATCCATAATTTGAAAGCAGTAGTACCACATATCATGCTGTATGAGCTGAACAATGGAAGCATTGCATGTTAACAGACCCGAACAGGAGATACTTATAGCTGAAAATATCCCATTAATAAATCGATTTCAGATAGTTTGTGTTGTCAGTTAGTACAATGATGTAATGTCAAGGACATAACTTCATGAATAAAATATATCAAATTGGGTCATTATATACTTTGATATAATGTCTGTATAGCCTGCGCTATTATATTGTTTGTGGATTGCACAATAAACAAGTCAAGTTTAATAAACTCAAAATAAACACGCAACGGATGATACTCCAAAGCCCAATGCTTTTTTTTGGATACATTATAATGACGTGAGGTACACTTTACGTGTGTACTCAAGTGCTGCACTTGATGGGAACCTGGTTAGCCATTTTGATGTCTTTGTGTTTGGCAGTTGGATGCTCGTATTTCTCTGGCACTGTAATAATTTGTCTATAGGGTGGGACGACTGAACAAATGATCGCACTTTACTTTGATATAGAGTACCAAGATAGGTTAACCGTCCGCCGCATTCACAGCCCCCCTTGCCTTTTGGCGAACCCGAACCAATTTATCACCAGCCCACACAAACAAATAAAATAAAAAATCCCGTCTCCAGCTCTCTCCCTCTCTCAGCATCGAGACACGATGCTAAGCAGACCGACCGCCACCCGAGAAATCGAGGGATGGGGCTGGTCTCACAAGAGAGGCAGGACAGGTTTCTGACAAAGAACGGGAGCCCTCAAAACGAATTAAATACCTCGAAAAATCCCAACAAATAACTGATCTCAACCAAGAACTTAACCAAAGAGTCGAGATAACAAAACATTAAACTTCTAAACGTAGTTCTAAAAGGGAGACGGTTTGACGAATAATTGTCCTCCATTCCAAGAGGAATTGGTTAAAAATGGCGCCACAGACCCCAGTCCCACCCGTAAACTTTGGTGCTGTCTGGGTCCCGTACCTCGATGTCAGTTGGGCGCATTGCCATGTTTATGTGATGCAATGGTAATAATGGACTGCCGATGGAGAAACAACTGATGTCACATCACAATAAATTTATGAATTTCGGAGTAGGCCTAACCCACAAAGCAAGGGCATACAGGGGAGCTCGTGGAACGGTTCCAAATGCATGACTACGTTATTAACGCCGAGGTTATACAAAATTAAAGGTAATTAAATTGATGACAATTTAATTGAAGTGTAAATATAATTTTAAAATGTAATTGTCTATAGTATACATTCTTAAGTAACGATGTAAGAAAATCCGAACGCTGAATTTGTGAGCAAATTAAGCAGACGTGCTCATCTTCAATGTAATTGTATTTGTTTCAAATTTGTTTTTAAAGTTTGGTTTATGTCAGGTCTTCTTAAACATTACTTTAATTGATTTTATTTGTTTAAGAAAATCAGAAATACAAAAGATGTTTGATTTCCTAACCACTCGCTTCTTCCGTGGAAATTTCCCGATGACGGCGTTGCATTACTTCAACCATCAAAATGTTATAAACTGTCATACCTTCCAATATTAGTCACCTTTTTGTCGGAAGTTACACCAGTGGATCTGTATAAGACACGTAGCAACTTCGAAATGTGTTGCAACATACCAATCTATATCTACGTCACGAAATATCTTAATAACTTCAATCTGCAAGTAAAGACAAAATAAACTAGGACTGAACATCTTCACCCACGCAACTAACATTCCTCGCTAGATCTTCAAAGGACCAGACCATCAACAAAGGACCCGAAAACCCCTGATGACGCTTCCTCCAGTTCTAGAAGGAATCCCCGTACCTTTGAACGGGGACCTGGACCTCGTCCGCAAAAGGTGTAATTAAAAGTCATCGCAGACTTGACGTCTACGTTTCTGTTTACCTATCTTCTGCCCCGTGTCTTAGTAGTGCGTCATAGTTTGCTAAAGAGCCTACGAGAAAATCCCAAACTGATGATTAACTTTGTATCACCTTAAGTCGTCCCGCTTGGTCACGACGGTGATAGCTTTTTATGTGGTATGTGTGTGTTCTCGAATCGTCTTGATGTAATAATTGAGCTAACGTATTTCCCTCTTCGTAATTATACTGCCCAACATTCCACCGAGACAATCGTCGACGATGTTTGTACACACCTATATCATCAACTGCCATAGAAACGAGGCCGTTATTTTGAGTGTTAAACAAATCTAGTACAAACCTTGTCTAATTTGCTTTCGAATTGTGTGTAATTAATCTTGCTCGGACTAGGGTCGGTTTGTTAAGTGGCTCTCTTTCTTGCCAGTCCCGTTATTATCTTATCAGCTCGACACTTGAAGTGACAACTAATTGCTCTTTAAAACCACCAGTTACAAATCATTAGATAGCATTGTTTGACACTTTGGCAAACGCTTTTGTTTGACTCCGCTTTTGGACGAAGGGAGAGGATGGTGATAGCGAGAGAAATAGCGTGTTATTTTGTCTACCATATTATACACAGCACAATTACATCTTAAAACTAAAATACTAACATGTAGGACAATATGATAGCCTGAAATATTATTCTGAACAGAAAAAACGTTTCGATTTAATACAAGGCTATAAACTGTAAATTAGAGTAGACATTTCTGTCTAAATATAAATTAATTTCATAATCATCTTTTACCTTAACTATTCTTACTATATTGGAGTCCCGTTTTACCCCTGGTAAAAATCTTTAAATGAAATATCGAAATCGTCAACTCCACAAAATATGGCGCCACGCGACCTGGTGGTTAGTCTGGGGCTTGAAGGTCATGACCTGGACATAATTCATCCCTCCCACTTTAAACTTTTGAACTTGATCTCCCAGTGGTGGGGTTAGTATACCCCGTACCTGGGAATGACTCCAAAGGAGCCTCAGTGCTTGTACACTCGTGATGCATGGCTGTAACTTCGTACAAAGTTGTGTTTTGTATGAAATATTTTAAACAAGCTCAGTTTTGTAACATCATTTAAACGTTTAACTTGTATCAAGAGCAAGATATAACTTGAAAGGAACGTTACTATTAACTTCGGCTAAAGGACAACTTCTTTAACTTAGGGTGGTAATGAATTATCTCAGGTAGTTAATAGAAATACAGGAATGGAATTCCATATTATTCCCAGAAAGGCGTGCAAAGTCAAAGTTAACTTTAAAGCTTTAACCGCAGCGCATAATTATGTTTGAACGAAAAACACATCTGACACCTCATCAATGACCTACCTCAGAAACATTCTGAAGTCATGCTGAAAATTGGGTAAACTTGGAGAACAGAACGAGAGTGAATTGAGGGTGAAAAAAAAAGAACGGTATGCCAGAAATTACTTTAGAAACATTCTGTGTCAACAGTCGTTAAATTGCGATAAGTCAAGAACACTCCCGTCCCAAAGTTTGAAAGGAAGGAAAAATGATTTGAGTGTGTTGGGTTACTTTCTACATAACCGTCGGCACTTTGCAGTTCCTTAGCGCTGTGTGCTTTTGAATGGGTGACATACACGTGTATGGAGCCAAGTATACTTTTCCCCATTATGACGTGTTTTGATAATCCATGTTCACCACTGGGCCGATTATTGCCATTACCAAACACCTGGGGGCGTCTGACAAAATGGCTGCCGGTGTTTGCTTCTTTGTTTGATTTCTATTTCTCTTTTCCTTTGCGACTTGCTCAAAACTTCGCCGCTACATGTAACGCTTACTTTCAGAAATAACACAAATCTGACCTAAAACACACACTGCGAGTTGAATCAAGCTTAACTTTGCCTGAACAGTGGTGGAAAAAAGAGAGTTGAAAGTCTTAAAGAACCGCCATAAATAACATTCCTTTCTAGCGCGCCTTTGTTCATTACGCTTCTTAAGGGCAATCAAAATTTATCGGTAAAGAGCAGAGCACAAAAGACTTTTAAAAATGACAGATTTTCATTATTAACCTGCAGAACAATAGCAGCAATTTGAATGAATGCACTTTTCGCTATGTGGTGTCAGCGAAAAGAAGGCTGAAATTAAAACAGATATGGAAATATCTCGGAGCTATATACAATCGAACGGCGAAGTTCGGATCGAACACGCAAGTCCTTCTTCGGTTGAGCCGTTGTCTGTGGATAGCTTGGTTCAAAGTTTTGGGGGATTTTCACACGATGTCAACGAGTGATTCCTACATGTTATTACAATGAAAGACTTACAACTACACTATGCTAAATGTCTACCCGCTAGAAACCCGAAGCTCAACTTGAAATTCAAATTATGATCTTAATTAAACTGATCTCCAAAAACAAACTTTATATAGACTCAGAATTTAGCATACTTATTCACACATTCTTTTCTGAAAGTTGAAAAAGGAAAAAAAGAAAGAAAACGGTGTTGCATGCTCTTTGTTATCCTATAATCCTGTGTCTAAATGAGTGTATAATAATGTAAATTCGTTCAAGTAAACTTGATTTGTTCTTCCTTCCTGCATACGATATAGACAAGTCTCTGCAGAATCCTGGCGCAAATCGACAACACTCATTACTCTTGTGTCAAATTCATAATGTTCCCTGATGAAAAAAGGAAAGATTGCATTTAGGACCACACCTAATGACCAGTGATGACCAATTCACCAACACTCACTGACCTCATGGAAAACACCAATTAAAGAAGAGCAAGTGCTAATAACATTCACATTATAAGTCATCAATATAATCCGTTCTGGAGGGAAGTTCACAGACCCCACTGCAGGCATTCTATCTCAGTCTCATCTTCAATTCATTGTAGAAGAAACGGGAATGTAGCTTATTCCGATGTAGTACCTGAAACTGACTTTTTGAGAGTGAATCTGAATTTATGCACTTAACCAACTTCGAAAAACATTTGAAAACACGTATGCGCTTTGGTTTTAATTAGTGTGAAAGGAACACACTCAAATTTCATATCTGAAGATGATTTAAGTGCAACACCTCGTTATCAGTTGACTGTGGTATCAGACAATTCTCGCTTTACAAATCAATCATCTAACCACACTCCGACCTTATAAAGCGCCAAGAGCCGAGGAAGCAGAGAGAGGGGGAATATTATTACAAATACGAATGAAGAGGCGGAGGAGAGTGTTGATCAATTGCACCGGGTTCGGGTAGGGCTATTACCTCAGCTTCCTAATTAACTTTCCTTTGCCAAATGAATTGGTAACGAAGGCAGCGGGCGGTCATATAATGGCGAGCTAAGTTCATTCCATCTACAAACATGCAAATGCCATACACCCTCTATCAATTTTTTCTTTCACAAACTTTTCCCGCACTCCCATTCGCGTTAAGTCTGCACAAGTAAAGTTGAGTGGAATTTAACTAATGTTGGCATGACCTAGTGTCATATTGAGCTCGACTCGCCTTTGTATCTCATGTAAACGCATCGGGTTACAGGCTTAAGACACAATAAAGTGCTTGCATATATTTGTTATCATCTAGTCCAAATTTATAAACGTTGCTATCTTCCCTGACGAAAACATGATGATCTTTTGACATTCCTATGTCATCCCGGGGACAAGAGGTGCTTTAGTTTGTGATAATATATCTGACACGTGTTTTCATTATTGTGTAGCATTCCGATCGTTTTGTAAATAGGCGAATGTTCTCGAATTAAAACATTGAATATGAAGATAATATTCAGGCCATAGATATAATAATGATAGGCCTACATTGTAGAGAGCAATCATGACTATATAGCCTCACTATTTATAGGATGTAATGAATTAAATTGCCAAATTCGATAGAAATGACAGTTGCTGAAGTTTATATAACAATGGGCATGTTTGCGCCCTTCAATATTTTGGATCATGCATGAATCTAGATAATGATTTGGCAAAAGTTTTACACAATCGACTTTGCTCTGTGAAAGTGTAAGAGTGAGTGTTTGTGTTTGTGTGAGTGTGTGTGTGTGTGTTTGTTCGAGAGAGAGGGAGGGAAAGAGGGAAAGAGGGAAAGAGAGGAAGAGAAAGAGAGAGAGAGAGAGAGAGAGGCAGAAGGGGGTGATTCTCAACAGTCATTAACTGAATATAGATTCTTAAACATTGAATCAACTCAATGAATGATGTAATATGATTTTTTTTTTAGCTACTTCGAAGAAGAAAAAAAATCCACATCCATGATTACCATTTTAATATGTGTGAGCTAATTCTACAAAAGATCAA
The DNA here is from genome assembly GCA_035222895.1 of Strongylocentrotus droebachiensis. Classification (NCBI taxonomy): domain Eukaryota; kingdom Metazoa; phylum Echinodermata; class Echinoidea; order Camarodonta; family Strongylocentrotidae; genus Strongylocentrotus; species Strongylocentrotus droebachiensis. The sequence goes on along the minus strand of JAVYIG010000234.1, from coordinate 96,648 downwards.
TTAAGCACAAAAAAAAACTCTTAATCGTACCACCATACCGAAACCGATTTTCAACGGCAAAGAATGGCCTGCATAAACGATTAGGTTGTGGGACAGATTGGGGATAAAGAGAGAGGGAATGGAGTGACGAAATGTCGAAATTATTGGCATCCAGTCTCGCCCTTACTATTTCTTTCTCATAATTCCCTCATTCGCCTTCTCATCAAATGCCAATCAAATCTGCAGATGTTAGAATCGTATAAGAATGACAGCTAAGTCTGTTTATTAAGAGCAAAACAGAGCAAGAGAGAGATTTCGAGAGAAAGAAAGAAGGGGGGCGAATAAAACTGCACAATGGAAATGACTTTGACATGCAGTCTTAATTGCATCGTTGTTAGTTGTAGACATTTTGCGGTTACATCTCTCAATGCTAAAAAGGTTTTTGTTAACAAATGAGTAAAATATGATTAGAGAATGCATATTTTCATTGTTGAAAACATGTCATGCCTGTATATAATGCCATAAATGCCAGAAAATGTTGTGTACCGATTTCTAGAAAGAAACAGTCGTACGGGCAAAAGCATTTTATTATGAAATTATATCATGTACATGTATAGAATCTGACGTAATTTTTCACTGGAAGAGATGACACCGTACCTTTTCCATAGATGTTGCAATATTAAAGGGTGTTGCCCTATGAAAGAAATATTGAAAATTGCCATATACAGCATTTACTTTGTTTGCCATTAAATTCAATTTGGTCACACTTTTATACATATTGATTTGCCCCATATAATTATATTACAATAGAAAATTTCACAGAATCGCATCAATCAAGTGATTAATCACGTTTTAATTTAGAATACATGCAATATTTCCATGAAGCCATAACTAATTATTTTTCATTTCATAGCTCTGTAATAGCACGGAGCCGCGCTGCATGCGCTGCTCCAACGGTCATAAATCAGCATTTCGTCATAAAATCATATACAAAATGGAGTTCGTCTACCGCGCATTGTGAATGAAATTTTGATCGAGCTTCTCCCATTGTATGGTAACTCGCAACAATTGTTCCTTGCCTATTTTGTGATGAATTGATTAATGTTTAGGGTGTTGATTGTGATTCATAACTCGACGTATTAGCGGCTGATTTTAACAACAAATCGAATTATCGACACAAGGGTACGCGTGACAGTGATTAAGGACTAGTCACTACCCCCCAACTCTGTGTCAGAGTTCAATGGTGCATGGTAAGGGATTAAGATTAAGGGAGGAGTCCGATTAAGTAACTTCTTTCGGTTCCTCTTTATCATATATCGTCATGCCATAATAATTGAATAATATTCTATATATGGTACAAGGGCAACCCTTTCATTTTTAGCCGTTTTGTTTCATAATCACCAACGATAATTTGCATCCCATTTCCCTAATATGTAAATCCACAGATTACTCTTAAAACCTCTCTTTTTACAGGATATATATATATCACTATAAACATAAAAATGTTTTTTTCAATTAATCAGTATAGGTAAGAAGAGGCAGTTTCAATAGTCTTACATCTACTGAAGATCACGCTAGACTCATTCCGATTAAAGTGGGCGCAACATAAATACAACGTGAAGCATCCTTAACATAAATTATCCTGCCATTGCAAAGGTCATCGAAATTAACAATGCCAACTATTTTCACTTGCATTACCATATTGAGCATTCATCTTTCGCACACGATTCAATAAATCCCTTTTCTAATTCTGAAAATGAGAAGAAAACATATATCAATTCTGCAGAGAGCGTTTAGCGACGCAATATAGCGTTGAACTCCAGTACGAAAGTTGAGAGCTGTACTAATAATCCCAGTCAGCTCCGAGGGAAGGACAGAGTCATTAATTAGCGAAATCAAATAGAAATTGGGATGTTTCATTTGCCTGTGTGGTCGCAATTTTACACTATTTAAAATGGCTTTCTCCGTTCGGGAATGCGTGGCAAAACTGTAGAGGTAAACCACCGCATGTTGACTGGGTAAGCATAAAGGTAGGGGACAAAATAACATAATATCAAATTGACTTTAATATTTACTGCTAGCAAACACACTTGTACTTAGCGAACGCTTGGTAGCCGACAACCAACAACGCTGGCTGCCCTTGGGATTTTTTTTCTCGATCGGATCGAAATTCGAGAGATAGTTCATTTAAAGGGCAGCGTCATGTTACTGTTTAAAAACAATTTGGATATTATGTCATTATAGCTTTGCAAATGAAGCAACAAACTCAACCATATCGCGGTAATGCAGTGGTATAATACATTAATGATTGCTTCAATACATTCATTGTACACCAATCTATATCATCCGCCCCCTTTTCTACTTAAATAACTTAACCATGAATGATAACATACACACACATAGAGAATACAACGTAATAACGAAATCCATAAACGCCTTTTAACCAATCTATGAATAAATTGTAAAATTGTCACTTGATCTATAAAACGAATTCATTTTAATGTTTATATTTGATGATTGTAGCACTTTAAATTCACAATAATCTGGAAATCTGCATATTATTTTGTTACTTTATCCTGTAAGAGTATGGATTGGAACATATGATATGTCGTGTGTTAATAATAAAGTTTGGGGAGAAAAGCCTGTTTGCATTCCATAAGACAATGTATAATGACAATGGGTGAGCAGGGAAAAAGAGAGCAGTTGGAACGGTCCTTTTGAGGTGAAGAAAGGGCTGCGAGAAACCTTATTTCATCAGAGTGGCGATGGCTACCTGCTTAATGTGAAAACCCCCCTGACCACTTAACCTCGCTTCAATCAACGCTTTCATCGCTTGCATTTATCCTTCTTCTAGGCCGTTTCGTTAAGAACTTAAGTAGATCTTGGTCCCGCATACTTTCAACTCTCAAAATATTCCTTTCTTGCCCCTCCCCTGCCCCTCTGTTACTGTAATCGTTTCAAGCGTGTGTAGGAGCTACAAATTAGCATGCACGATTCGTTGATTTACACGAACATTGAGCGCGAACAGTAGAATAATAATCGATCATCATTTTCTTTCACAGTTTTAGGCTTGGCTATCTATGGTGTCGTTTCGCGACCAGACAAACTCTTTCAAATATAGACGATTTTACTGGACAGAATTTAATATGTTGCTTAATATTGAAGAAAGATGGAATCGCAACATGAACGATTTTAATTGCACGCGTCTAGCCTAAAACTGAAAAACATGTTGATCTCATGAGCCGTTGATATAGATGCACTACCAACACCACGGTGCTATCAATGAATAGTCATCGTGAAATCATTACGAGATAATGGCCGAAATGTTACGAATAACCCGAGGTGAATATGGCACTGGTTCCGATCTAATATAGGAAGTTGTAGCAATTAGATTCCCATTCTTCCACTTAAGAAAAAATGATCATTACCCTTGCGGCTCTCTGCAAATTGTCTCCATATCTTCGGGTATTTCTACATGGTATTAGATGTAGGAGCACATGGGGTTATACCACTGAGCTAGCTAGCATTGGCCTGCGATGGACGCCATGTTTACAGGACATAAACTTTGTCGCTGCCTTCCACAAACAACACACGCGAGACCGAGGGAGGGAGGGACGCGAAGAAGGAGGAGAAAGTGGGAGAGTGATGAAAAGATAGAGAGAGAGAGAAAGAGAGTGTGTGTGTTTGTGTGGGAGATATTGAGATATTGAGAGAAGAGAAGAGAGAGAGAGAGAGAGCGAGAGGGAGAGGGAGAGAGAGAGAGAGTTAGAGGTGGGTGGCGGAAGAATGGAGACGCCCCTCCCCCTCCCCGAAAAAAGAGCACAGGAGATTTTTAAAGAAGACGTCATCCTCCTACTTTGGTAGTTTATCACCCAACTTGTGCTGCTTGTATAATTATTATTATCAGCCACCGTTCTGAAGTTGGATTCGAGCTTGCATTTAACACTGTCCAAAATGAAAACACCGCATGGAAAATATTACATGTTCTGTAATCGTTATGCCTCGGGACAGATGATTCAATTTGCAGGGAGTTTGTCTGGCTATTAGTTGAGTGGGTTAGCTATGAGCCAAGCTTCAGTATGTGTATACAAGTGAGAAATTTATTGCATGGATAGGATTTCGAAGTTCATGTCGAATTCGCTACGTGTATAATTATAACCGCTATGATATTAGAATGGTGTACATAACACATAGCCGGCTATATAGTCATGCTAGTTAGAAACACATGTTCGAGATTCAGGTATTTATCTATTCATTAGAAATCATTGACACTGTGATTTTTTATTTCTAATCGATTGAAACCTTCTATGAAATGTAATTTCCAGAAACATTTATTGTTAACCACAAAGACATTTCCCCCCTAATATAGGATAAAACCTTCAGACGCAATGCCGAACCTATACTTCTATCCTAAAACTGAATTTTCATTTGAAATAATATGAAAGCGTCATTGTTCAGCCATTCTCCGTGATAATCAAAAATAATAATTTGATATGAATGCTTTATCGCGAAATGTAGTGTTTACACCTGTACATGTATATTAATAAAAAGACGTATGCCTGACCGTGCGATATAAGATATAGAAAACGTCACGCCATAGAATACAAGCGAATGTCATCGAGAAAAGGCGATTTCTTCTTTAACAATAATCTCAGCTTAGTGGTAGTAGAATCTATCATAGCCCTTGCGTGCCGGCAAATGTTTATATATTCGAGAAGACATGTAGCTTCCAACATTATTAATCTAATTGGCTGTATTAAACCCACACTGTGTCTCACAGGGTCATTGTAAAACATAGGAGCTTCATGAGAGAGTATCGGATGGAAAATAGAGAAGGGAAGGGGAGGAGGAGGAGGGGGGAGGAGGAGGGGAAGGGGATAGGAAGGGGGGAGTGTGGGGAGGAGAGGGGTGGGGAAGGGAAGAGGGAGGGGGAGGAAAAGCTGAAGAAGATGAGATGGATGAAAAAAGAGACGCTGACAACGAAACAGGGTGAAACAAAGCATGTGATTAAACGGAAAGTCATAAGTCAGAATAAGAAGGGAGGGATGGGGGGGGGGGGGGGGGTTACCGAAATAAAAAGCTCAGTCGGAGGGATTGAGCAGTGTTTCATCACGGCTTGGTTTGTCTCGTGTTTGTCTGCTTCCAAATGCCAAGATCATTTTTGATGAGAAGATGGGAGCAGACATGATGAGGAGGAGGTAAAGGTAGTGGGAGAGAGATGCCCTGGTAGGAGGATTGTGTTTATAAAAAAAAATTGTTTAAGGCAGAATACCATTATAAACGATACCAAAGAGTTCGAGATGAATCGATATATATGGAGAAGGGTATAAAGAGGAGAGGGGTGAGAGGGGGGAGAGAGAGAAAGAAAGAAAGGAGATTACATTTAAAATATGAGAAGCTATGTAATACAGGGGAAATAGTGAGAAAGGAAGGAAGAGAGAGAGAGAGAGAGAGAGAGATAGAAACGGAGACAGACACTGATAAAGATGGGGAGACAGCAAGGGATATAAAGGAAATCTTGAAGTGTTTCAATAGACAAAGAGAGGACCAAAAAGACAAAGTACATCGTGTTCTTTTTGGCGCGGAAACTATCCCCCAGTTTCCAACCAGTGTCGTGTACAACGCGATCATTCCCAACCCTTGACCGCACCATATACCCCATGTACAAAAATGCGTACGTCCAATGTGGCGCCTCAAATCATCTAAACCGGCGCCAAATGCAATATACGCACTGCATGTATCTTACGTGTCTGACTTTCACAAATTTTAAAGCACTCATCAAATTATGATGTCAATCGAAATAACAATGTGTACAATGTTCCCATTTGGTTGTTTTAAGAGAACACGATATAAAGTGAACAACACTTCATGAAAGTGTATGGTATTCCCCCCTTCGTTCGTTCTGATTTTCTTTAGTGTAGACGGTATTATCGGCAGCCTTAAGGGCTACGATAACAAATATGGTCGTAAAGATGTTCAGGTTTTTTGTTTTATTGGAGGTCAATATGACTGAAGATCACTTTCTTGCTTGGTCTGAATATGGGTCAATGTCTTAGATCAAAGTGGAAGGTAAGCAGGTCCTGTCTTTCAATAAATTGCCGGTGATGTCAAGAGTTCGAGATGTAGGACACATAAGCAACCACGTTTACAAGGCTGTACCATCTCTCTCTTGTGACAAAACAGAGTTCTATTTCATTATTCTTTTCCAGTTTTCAGATGAACAAAATAATCACAGATATATCCGATTCCTTGCAATAAAATCATACCATTTTCTGCCAATAAATAAATTCTTTCTTACTCGGAGTCTAAATCATTAACCAATTTACTTGTTTGTAGTTAAGACAAATAAGATAAACTTAGATCGAACAATAATTTATCGAATGGTTAGCATATATACCAAAACATTTATGTGGTTCAACTTTACGGTAACTTGCAACCATTCAACAAAATTCGAATTTATGATTTGATCCTCTCAGATGTGTTAATATTTACCATACAGATCGATCAAAATACCAGTTGCATTAATAGTTTAACATCGTAAATTTGTATTCTTTATAATTTAGTACGTTATTCTTACTTTACAGACATGAACTTAAATCAAACTTCGCTTGATCAGTCATGTTACCATGTTGTCACACAAAACTTTCTGGATGAATTTCAGTAACACGGCTATGAGCCTTTGACATCGATGACATAAGACAGTACAAGAACACGACAAAAATTAAAAGGGGTTCTTCTTCTTCTTGTTTCCCCCTCTCGCTTATTAAAGAAGAGATTCCTTCTGCGCGACGCATACTAATGCATCGCTTATGACACGGGGAAGGGGATTAGAGATTTACCCAACACAATTGGAAGAGCGCGGGACTTTTGATGTATACCCGAGACTTAAAAAACCCAACCATGACAGGCTTCCCAACCTCAGCTTCTTAATTTTAAGAATTGCTTCTCCAATATTTCCCAGCACCAAAGAACGAAAACAAGAAATCGAAACTATTTTCAACTTTCCCCCTCCTTTACCGAGGGCTTAACATAATGTTTATTTACCAATTGAGGTTAACTATTTGCGTGCAGATGAAAAGCTGGTGGCGTTTTTATCGCGCCACGGAAAACTCCTCGAAATGGACAGTAAGGTGTAACCAAAAAAGGACGGTCCGAATAACTTCGGACACTCATTTAGAGTCAGTTAAGTACTGTAAAAAGGCGTATAGAGTGGGATTTAGTTTTGGCAAGGTTGAAAGCACTCGTCTTGTGTCAACTTATCTTCTATGGAGTGTAACGGATACATCCAGTTAGCTATTCTTTCCACTCACCGACCTAGCCGGCTGGAAAGGTGAACTACCTGAGCATTTTTATAGACCAGACTCTGAATGTGGGAGACAAGATTTACTCCCCCCTTTTTTGTTTACAAGGATGACAACTCTCGGCTACTTCACGGCATTTTTCGACGACTGGTTTCCTATTATGTGCCTCTCAGTGTTAAACCCTATTGAAAGTTTCTTGTCTTTGTTGAGAGAGAAGAAAAATAAAGTGATCGTTTAAACGTGAGGGAACTTACTACTGTAATAACACACATTTATGAAAATCCCTTGATAATTAAGAGAAAAGTACTTGGTTTCTTTTCTATGAATTCGTACATTGTCTGAAGTTCTTTTAAAGTATGGATACTTTTCCTCACCCTCCAGATTGTCCCAAATAATCATGTTCTCGATATTGACAATAATAAAAAGTCACTAATGTATAGAGGAGCCATCGTTTAATATCCACGTTTCAAAACGAACAAGACCCTTTAAATTTTATCGCGTGCTGCTCAGTTCATTCATTTCAGTGTACATAACCATGGTAAGAAAACAAATCATAGAGAGCACGCACAAATGTTTTCGACGAGTTTGTGATTTCATTGTAGGTTGGAAATAGTTTCAATGTAAAGAGAACCCAAACTGTGGTTTTAAACTTGATTACGTCTATCGTTCGAAAAACCCCAACTAAAGAGTCAAGTACTCGCTTTTAACATGCGGGTACGTTACAAAATATGCCACAAACTATTACAGGGTGAGCGCAGAATACAGAAAAACTTGTTACGACCTTAGTGGTAGTTGAGCTGTGATGGATGACAAAACTTCAACACAGCAAGCTCTGGACATGTCAGCTGTTTCATTTCGTAACAATTATATTTGGTAAATTGAGCTCGCCATGAACATGGAGGGAAAAGTGCACCGTGACTAGGCCTAAAGTATACCCATGTCGTGCATACGGTATATACATGGATGTAGAGTGGATAGGGTTGGAAGGAGGAGAAGGGGAACTAATACGGTGGAAAGTTTTGCCAGCTCTCGCAGACACCTGTTAAGTTCTATGTGACTCATATTATGTCCCTGACTAACGCCGTGAGGACTAAAACAGTGAGGGGATGACACGAAAGCGTATAAAGAAAGTACACCGCCATGTTAACGTGTTACCAGCAGCTAGACTCGATAATTGAGTCGTGATCAAAAATTGAGCGCGAAATCTCATGGGTTATTAAATCGTAACCCACGAAGGGACCCCGAGATAAAGTTAAAATATGAACACACAATGTGTCTTTTAGTATTAGACTGTTGTGTTCCCTGCCCCACTTCCAGTAAAAGTCGCATTTCATTTACCAATTTTACTAGCTGAAATGCTTTGGCGATGGTGTCAATTATATTATCAAATAGCGAAACTTTACCGCATATCCTAAAGACTATTATGTTTAATATTCAAAATAGAGCCTTAATTGCTACCGGCGACGTTAACAAAAAACGCTTAGGCCTATCTCAAAATGAGACGCCATTAATTTCTGTCTTACAGAATCACATAAAGATATTAAAGTATTCTCTGGAGGGGGTTCCCGCGGGAGAAGGAGAATGATCACACTATGATTAACGTAAGGGAAAATGTATGCTTTTGGGGGCTAATACTCGTCATACTTTCATAGTTTACATCAATGCTGGGCTATACCGAAGGGTTTAAGCAAAGAGATGTTAGGCTCCTTGGTTTAAGCGGACTACTTAATCGTGTGTGTCTGATACACAAGCACGTTGACACAGGAATTAATGTATGCCTTTGATTTGCGAAATAAATCACTTTATCCGATCGAGATTTCGTGATATATTACCCTAATTAAAATGCCCGCGTTGAACTTCTTTCTAGATTGTCTTCACTATTCATCCCTTCGATATTTTCTTTCAATAAGCGCGATGCATGTCGTGATATACAAGATTTTAAAAATAAACAGCTCAATTTAAGATTCGTTCCCTTTTTGTTAAGTAACATTTTGATTTTGAAAATGCAATATGGACGTTCTTTATACAGTATGGATAACAAAAACGACCTCATGGCAATACTGGCTTTAAATTCCAATCACTGTTCGGGTATTAGCTTAATCTGAAAGGTCGTACAAGGTTTTTAGTTTACTGGCTTATACTTATATCACAGACAGTAAAACTATACAGACAAAAATATATTTGCTACAAACATATCAGTGGGTACAGATTATTTGACAGTTTTTCATGTATATGAAATAAAGTTATTATGGTGCGTAAGTCGATATATTATGAATACATAGCAGATTACTTTTCAGCTGTATACCATACAAGTGCAGTTGGGTGAAAGTAAATGTGTCTCAAAATAGTGAAGAATGCTTTAAATCAAATCTGCTAGTAAAATGAGACGTCTGCCTCCTGGCCTAACTTAATTTACTTAAACTTATCCAAGATTCAGGATTGTTTGCGTGTCTCAATGTTTCTACTATTCTTAAGAAGTACTCGACAACATGAGATACATTCTTTATTCTGAAAACAAAAGAAGAAGGGTATACTTACAATATACATCCATATTATCCCTCGTTCCGTTTATCGTTCCGTCCTCGTGAACGGCAAGGCGAAAGTTGGTTCTACAGAAAAGCTGCGTCGGTTGCTTGGAGTTGTAAATAAGGGTACTCCCTCGACTTGATGCTTTTCTCTTCACCCTCCGACTGGGCTCGGCGTCGGCCTGGCTGCCTGTCCGTAGGTGGTGCTCGAGCATCGAGTCTGAACTCATTGGGCTCCAGCTATGCAACCTCTCACCTCGCTCTGTTCTATTCGAACCAGATGATGATGATGAGGGTGGCGAAGAGTTTAATCTCGACAGCACTGAAGCAGTTAATTTTGATATCGTCGACGAAGACGATGTAATGTTTGATACTTTTATTTGATTAATAATATTATTGCTAAGACTACTGGATTTGTGCCCCGTTGCGGAGGAGTCTGTGCTGATGCTGGCACTGTTTTTTGTAGCTAAGATATTGTGCAGCAACACGCTGTTGTCAGCGTCTCTGATTGTTGCTGATATTGTGTGAAGTTGTTGCTGATTTTGGTGGTGTTGCCTCGTGTCGGCGTGTTCTCTTCTCGTTTGCAACCCGCCATCGTCTGATAAACCTGCCGCCAGGGTTACGCATAAGAACCCGATGATGATGACGTGCGAGGCTCTCTTACTCGCCGGTATCGTCGACGACCACCAACAACTTTCATCCATCTTCGGCTTCATAGAAACCGCGTCGCACACAATGATGTCCAACGCGAAATCCAACCACTTCAAAATATATCAATTAACCAAGTATGATTAGATAAGAACTACCGAAGCATGAAAAGCATCTGTTCACAATCCTAATTCTGCAAATTAATTCCCATGAATATTATACCGATCGCGTTCAAATCCATGTGCACGTCTAGATTCCATTTAGAACGAGGTCCATGGTTTAAGTAATCCAATTTGTAAAAAGGGGGGAAGATGATGAGACGAAAAGTAGAATGTGAATGAATTGGAGCCGAGCGAAGTAAGAATCCCAAGAGAGGCCTCAGTTGTCGGTTGTTATCCGGGAGACGAAATATAGGGAGGAGAGGGAGGAGGAGTATCAACCACGCGGAACGGACTGTTAGTCAAGTATGACAAGGTCTCAAACCTCGCACGAGCTCACATCACTGTCAGTAGTTGTGGCTCAAATCATAGGCTAGGATCTAGATGAACACACTGCGCACGCGCGTGTGTGACGTTGGAGTTCACGAATTGAGTGGGCGTGGACAAAACCCGTTCCGTTTGTCATACAGAGAAAAAGGGAGGGAAAGAAAGAAAACTTTTTCCCTCCTTCGCGAGCAGATCGGAAGACGGGACTTCCTAGTCAAATCCGCAAACACAAATGCGTTATTTCTTGAACACTCACTATGATCACCGTCTTGGTTGATGATGATGAGTAAGCTGAGAGAAGTTTTGAAATGAGAAGGTAAATTTTAGACGGGGATTGTTATCTCTTGTATCATTCTACCTTGGCTTAGCGGCTTGGTGACTCGTCTCCATATAGTCTGCAGGCCGATGGGTTGCGTCCGTGTTACATATAATTCGTCACCTGTTATAGCAATAGGAAGGGGTCACACCTAAACAGATATAGAAGAATGGAAAAATGAGAGAGTGAGAGAGAGAGAGAGAGAGAGAGACAGACAGACAGACAGAGACAGAAAGGGAGATAAAGAGGAAGATGTAGAGATAGAAGGAGAGAGAGAGGGGGGGGGGGAGATAAAGAGAGAGACAGAGAGAGAGGGGGGAGAGAGACAGAGAGAGACAGAGAGAAGACAGAGAAGAAAGAAAAAAACAGAGTAGGAAAAATAGAAAGGCAGACAAGAAGTGGGAGAGAGAGAGAGAGAGAGAGACGTTGATGATAAATATGCATAAATTGGTGAGTTACGGTTGTACATTAGTGAGTTCAGTGGTCGTATTATTGGCTGAATTAAGGTCCAAATGTTTGTTTCCTGTGACACAAAAGAACATTCAACTCTCTTGTGTTATCGGACAAATGAGTTGTTGGTGTCTACTCTCAATACACTATTGTAATCGACACACCATGCATATTTGTTTGTTTGTCCTTGTATTTTTTATTTTTTTATAAAGACCGAAACTGATATGAATATTCAAGGTCCAACGATTTAATATCATGTCAAACAAGAAATACAGACAGTTACAGTCTATTATTAAAAAGTTAGGTGTGGCATTTAATACCGCTCACAATTATAATGGTCAGACTGGATCCGTTGTTAACCTGTCTATTATCAAAGATAAAAGCATGTCATGGGCCACCTCCCGTTCCCCCTTTATTTTTAAAAGAAAAACCTTTTATTGGTCTTCAAATGCTAGTGTCACCGTTTTACAAGCTTGCTTTCATGTAGGTCCCATCATATCTCTCTCAGTTAAATCAGTACTATAGATATTGACCACTTATCTTTATGTTATTTATTATGTATTATTGATTGTTATTTTATCAAAAAACGTGCACTTTTATTTTGAAAAATATACCGGTATGTAACATGAGAAATATGAAAATAAATGAAATGAAATAAAACTATAACAACTCTAAATCAACATCTTCAAACTTCAACTTAATCTTTGATTTTCATACAAATATTAACATTATGTCATGTGTGTAAATTAATAATCACTATTCAAATTGTCATTAAGTACATTCTTTCAAGTAAACAATATCGAGATGGCAAGTTATCGAGAGTTATCGAGAGGAAATAAAGACAAATGAACAAAAATTAAATTACGATAGCAACTACTTTCGAAAAATCAACCAATAACGCAGTTTCAATAGCTATGCGCGTCACCTATTGAAATGTACGAACATGACAATATCATATTACGAAATCCGAACATGATTTCTATGGGACATACAAAAGGGTTTCGAAATTACCCTTTTTTTTAAAGATATCTTTTAATTATTTTCTCTCAAATCAAATAGGCCTACATATTTTTACAAATCATTCATATTAAACAAAATTGTACATATTCTTCATAACAAAACAGGATGAACTGTACATTGATATTTTTGCTTAACATAAATTGCAATAATAAAAGGAAAAGAAAAGTTCATGTTCATAAACTTTTTAGAAAAACATTTTCATAATTTTCATAATTATATGATCAAGAAAAGTATACTTGAGTTGATTTTTCGATAGTAGTTTCGAATGTGCATGTTAAAAAAAAGTTCGCTGTATGAAAAGAATTCGGTTTCACCAATACGCAAGCTACATTACTTTTAATGTCAATGATGTCAGTCACATTAAACTGTATTGCAGATGCTAAATGAAAACGAGAAGTAAACATTTCTTTTTCGAAGAAATGCTGATTTCTGTTAGCAATTTAAAAGTCACACCTCGGTCAATTCAACCCGGATATTTTATGTGGTTGACCTATCTTTCTGTGCACAAAGTCGGGGAAATAACCTAGAAACATCTAAGTAAAATGTTCAATTGATTTCATTTCGATTCTTTTAAATAATTATTAACTTCTCTTCATGTTTTTTTTCCCAAAAAAAGTTTTTCCGCAAGAAAACTGATGTTATAATTCTGCAAGATTGAATAGCTGAACATACAACATCAATCGGACAGACAGACAGACATCATGGGAGAGAGAAAGGCAGGCGAGACAGAATATGAAATTGACCGATTTTTTTCCCTTCTCCTTCTTCTTTCTTCCTTTCGAAGACAGCGCGCTGTCGTCTCTTCGTCCTCGCCGACAATGATTAAGATGGCTGCAGAGCCAGAGGAGAATTGTTTATCCATATTCAAAATATATATTCCCCACTGTTTGTTTTATTTAGCTGCCTCCCGGTGCGACACGGGCAGTGTTTAATGTTAGATTACTGGGGCCCCGGGTTTTAGGGCTGTCATGCACTTTGAGACCTCAGACCAAGTACATGTTATGCCATGTCGCAAGAACCCCTCGTTATGTCGTAGGCGACGTACGAGCCCCCCTCCCCCTTCTCCGCCCATCCACCCCTCCCCGGCCCACTCCTCCCTTCCCATCCACTTTTCTGCATGGCAGGGTAAAACGACATTGAACTTGCCATGACTGGTGCGTAATTATATTTGCGATGTCTCAGTATCCAAAAAGTAAAGTTATTGGTTAAAATGGATGCATGAAGTAAAATGAAATTCATGAATTTCTAAGAAGAAAAAATACTGCAAGTACAAAATGCAATTTGGGAATCAGACATCGGCTATAGGACTACACACAAACGATTTCAATTCGTATTTTAATCGCCCGTCTGGTTCAAGTAGGCTGAAATAGACTTGATTTGTGTTGAAGCAATATTCCGGTATCATTGATTATCAAGATTGAAACATTAGTTTACAATTAGAATGATGTCATATTTATTCAGAAGAACCATTTATGAATATTAGATAAAACCCGAGTCAACCAAATTCAAGACAATTTTACTTTCTTCAATGTAGCTGAGACTATATTATTTGTAATCTTTGTTTTGATATTGCAGAAATTACTATTAATGTGAATTGTTTGGAAGATTAGAGCAATGACTGTTATTGTTTCATAATACAATTGATTCCGTCGTGAAAATGTATGCTTATAAATGAGGAAAAATGTAGTTTCATGAACTAAAATTTCAGATTTAATATGTGTATCATCCTTTGATATATGTGAATTAAATTTGATTAAACGAAAAACAGAAAAGTACCAGTGTAGTTCTGGATATTGTCCTGTCAGGAGGTCAATAACATCATCAGTCATATGACGGCATACACGTTTTGTCAATCAACTTATAACTTATCAATATCACAAACAGCGGAAATGTTTTTGTACGCATTTATTTGTGGAATATTGATTCTTGTAAAAATACTTTCTTTTTCAGTAGCATAATATTGCCTTCATATTTCATGCAGTGCCAGGCAGGGTCAAGTGATGAAATACGAGAAGCATGACAAAAATCCTTGACGTTTGCTAAGAAAAATGTGTATACAGAATCAAGTTTCAAATCAAAGACAAAGAAATACATTCGAAATTCAATGAACATTTGTAAAGAAAAGAAACACCTAGTTATAATGTCTGAACTTTGAAGTGTTTGTCTCGAGCAGACGATAACTTGTAACTTGTATGCAAACAGCTGATTGTAGAATACTACGCATGCGCATTGAACCGCAGCAAGCAAGATGGCGACCTCCTCTAGATTGTTTACAAGGCAAGCCCAGCGAATGTATTATTGCATTCAGCGGCAATACAGCAACAAATCGAGCAGTTATGCATCCACATCGAGAGCTGTAAGCCCTGTGACTGCAAGCGTATGTGGTATTGGTGTTGTGGCAGCCACTGGTTACTGGTTATACAATGAAAAGAAATCGCTTCTCCTAGCACCGACTGTGCAGGCAATGGAGATACCTCGGAAGGTAAGTGGGCGTGGGCCGCTAGGCACGGCGCGCAAGGTCCTGCTTTAACGCATAGCACTTTATAGCAGCTACAATGTTGTGATCTATATTACACACAACTTGTCTTAGTATTACGACTCATACTTTTTTAATGCATTCTCATACTGATATTGGAGATGACAATGTTGGTAGTGATGTGTGTGTGTGTGTGTGTGTGTGTAATTGGGTTTTTGCAGACGTGTATCAATCAGATGAGATATGATTATGAATTATTTATTTGGGGTCCGATTATTTACGTCTGGGGACCGACCATAATAACGTCACCATTCCAAAGTGTGTGATGTAATAGATCTAGTCATTAGTAGTTTATGATTCTAAATTTGTAGACCTCTTCTTGTTACTCGCGTCTTGTAGTTGTAGCCATAGGATCTGTGCCTGCGTCTGTGTGAGTGTGAGTTTATAACTGTCAGATTTGGAAGAATTTGATGTGCGTCTGTTATTTAAGCGTAAGAAGAAAAGTTAAACAAATTGTGCGACAAATGTTAAATGACTGAGCAGCCTCACTAGTACAGTAGCTTGTCTGACTCTTTCTCTGAACATTCTATAACAAAAACTAAATAAGTAATTAAGTAAGTAGAGACTACAGA
Source organism: Strongylocentrotus droebachiensis (assembly GCA_035222895.1). NCBI lineage: Eukaryota > Metazoa > Echinodermata > Echinoidea > Camarodonta > Strongylocentrotidae > Strongylocentrotus > Strongylocentrotus droebachiensis. The sequence continues at coordinate 80,816 of JAVYIG010000234.1, read as the reverse complement.
CTAGCTTGTTCCCTAAAGATTTGGAATTCTTATTAAATAATCCACCAATCATTTGCGCTGCGCAAAATAGCTTTACTGCGCGCAAAGTGTAGGTGACTTTTGCCACCTTGTTAGATTTTACAAGCAAGTGTATGTGTACACGCTAAGTGACTGGTGGCTTATTCAATGAAATGGACAGAGTTTACTAGAAATTGAATGGTCTTATGTCTATTTTTACAAAAAATGCTCTCTTTTGCCAATCTGAATTGGGGGGGGGGGGGTAGAGCATTTGCATCAGCAGCTCCTTCTTTGTGGAATAAGTTTTATTCAGACGGCCAACACTCTTTCTACTTTTAAAATTGGGCTTAAAACTCACCTGATGCTTAATGCATATTGTTAAATTTCAATGTTCTTTTATACAATGCATGCCAAACAAATAATCACACTGTGCCACATTGTACTGTATGTACCATGGCACCATGAAGTTGTGTGATCTAATGTAAGTTAACATTTAATATTTCTTTAATCTTAAATATGTTGAATATAGATTTAAAGTATTTGTATGCGCCTTGAACATCTCTAGAGATGGATATGATGCGCTTATAAATATTGTTATTATTATTTATCAATCTCAGGCCAAATCTGTTCTAATATACAGTATTCCAAAAGACAGTCAGATTTAGATTCTACAGTCTTTGAACAAATTTTGTAATTGTGCTTTTGAGAAAAACATATGTTACTTTTGAGGAGAAATACAACAACCATACCATTTTGACATTTCAAATATTTATGACTCTAGATGACTTTTTACTTAAAACATGAAATTATGAAGCTAATGACTGAAAATATCCCTTTATTTGTAGACCTACATAATACATTTGTGTATATGGGTAATGATGACTGCAGTCCACCTTGGAAGGATAATCCAATACCTCAGTCCCAATTTGATTCCTTTCATTGGATCCCTATGTAGCATTTTCTGGCTGTTTTATAGTGTGGTACATACATGTACATGTATCTTGCCCCTTGTTTCTATCAGCTAATATGGCTGTTGGAAATTTCATTCAGTATAGCCACTGGATTTACAAAGTTATTATAACGGCCTTCTACATGTATGTATGATGTAGGACAAAGTTTCATGAAGTTTGCCAATAGGAAAGTTAATTTACTGTGTGAATTCTTCAAAACTGAGGAAAAACAAAACTAACTAAAAACAAGTAATAAATAATAAATTGACTTTTACCAGTGCTTAAAAAAAATAAAGTACACTCTGAAGGCTCTTTCAGATATGACATGAAAAAACCATAGCGTTTTTTGTTTCTATGATGTGATAAGCACCATATTTCTGAATCTGATAATTTGTCAAAGAACCCCTTGCCCGCTGCGATATCTGAACCATCCTTAAGAAAGCCACAAGTGGACCGACAACTTTAAAGTTTTATGCATGGGACTAGACAAATAAAATCTACATGTACAGTACATGTACTACCCTTCCCAAGAACAGTATCAAAATAATGAATATTAAACCAATCAGGTACACTCTGTAATGGGTAGGTCAATGAAGCTAGTTTTATTTTAATATCATCCACTACATGTTTATATGCAGTATATCCCTGAAACAAAGATGTAGTAAATTATTTTTAAACTTGCAAAGATGAGACATTAATTTTTGTTCATACCCCATTGTGAAGATGTTACCATTTAGACTTTAATATGTATGTACATGTAAATCAGTCAATGTGGATAGATTCTAAATGTACATGTGTGACCACTTGCCCTAGTGTTGTTGCTGTTGTTGATTTTTTTTGTTGTTGTCCATTGTGTGCTTTGTGTAACAAATTGGTAATTGAGACAAAATGCTTGTTTCTTTAAAAAAAAATGGCCACACGAATCCTTCTTGAGGTCCCCCTTGTATTGAAGCACTTGCATGTTACGTTAACATGACTCACTTTAAAGTTGCATATATTTTTCTGTACAATTCATGTTTCCTTTATATAGAAAAAAGTATAATCAACTACTCCAAACACCATCAAATTGTTCCTTATGCAAGTTGGTGAAAGAATAAGTCATCTTTAAAATCATTTTCAGCTTCATTCTTGAAATGTACTTTTATCCATTTTTGCTAGTTCAATGTACACACTGTACATGTACATGTAGGTTGGGATTTATAGATGTATTTTGAGAAACTGGGGTGGTACAGTACATATGAGATTGACCCTAGTTGTTTGAGTTTGATTCAGGCCATTAGCAAACTGAAGACATGAATAATTCATTGTAAGACAATCTTGGTTACGGTACTACAAGAAAGATGCATTAATTAAGTCAAATTAAGTCAAACTGTTTGATCGCTTCCGAAACTGGTGAATACAGGAAGTACAAGTTATTTTGTTATCAATTACAATACGGTACAATATTAACTTCATAATCATTTAAACATTATAAAAGCTTATTGTGATAGAAAAAAAATGATAGTTGTAAAGTGGAACCAATGAAATGGACAAACATCAAGAATATTGCACAAGTGCTAGCCATTTCACAAACTATACAAATGTCGATCAACAAAATATGTACATGTACTGAACAAACGGTTAATATACACATTGAACACGTACCTCCCATATCAGTTAAAGGGCTACATGTAACAGTGCTATGTTGTAATTTATCTGTACCAGTAAATGTAATTTTCCTTAATTGTGGGGATAGTTTTGATTGAATCAACATGCCCTTTGATCTATGCAAACTACAATGTATTTAAGTTCTCAAAAAAATGTATATATATAGTCCCTCCTTCTCTCATGATTTCTGTTTAGTTGTCAAGGTACAGGTACTGTCAGTTACATTGATATGTAGCATACACTTAATGATACATGTACATGTATGTTTTAAGAACATGAAATAGATGTCATACCAATTTGACCAAACTGAAATGAGCTGTATTTTGTCTACAAAAACGGAAATAGGACTCACCAGACTTCAAAGCAAAAAAATTGATGTGTTCTGTGAAAAAGACTTCATGTAATCCACTCAGTGGCATGCCTCTTGATAGGAAAAGCTGCAGAATTTTGTGAGCTGGATATGAGTTTTCTACTGTGTGTGTTTCCCCTCCACTTGCCAGACATTATATTAAAATTCATTCCTTGTGTACTCATCGTATACATATATGTATTTTCAATTACTAGATTGCAATGCAATATGAGATACAACAAATTACCCATTTTGAATCAAGGCACAGACAAGCTTGGTCTTGTTCTGAGCGATAGGCGCCCTTTGAGCTCTTCCGACTGAGGATTTTTTCCCCTTCTCTCTCTGTCTCTCTCTCTCTCCTTCTCTTATACCCATTCATAAGGCCTACTAACTCTCCTCGCCGGCACACCGTCGCCTCTACAACGTCACAGGGCATATTGTTTACATATTTGACTTTATTGGTGACAAGCGTCACTGTTCTGCTTTCATACCTTAGTATTGTCCTCAAACGTGTTCACCGTAATTGTTCCGATTGTCCGCCGCGGTTGTACTGGGATGGAATGCCCTATTCTTGATTTTGCAATTGTATACATTAAGCATTCACTTGTGGTTTCTAGGTCTATATTACACTTTCATTCATGCTGGTGTAAAGGTATTCCCCAGTCAGGGTTTTCCCTTTTAACTTATGTTTCTCTGTTTCATGATGACAAACTCTGTTGCTATGACAGTCTATTGTATCAAGTGTTAAACATCAACTGCAGTGGTCACCCGTGCTTGTACTTTAAAATATGATGTTTTTTTGTCCCCTGTATACACACATACATCGAGTTACCAGAGCTGTTTTTGTGCTCTGAATTTTTTGTTTTCCAAATTTTTTTCTTCATTGTAGTTCTTAATTAAGCCATGTCTGTGTATAGATAAATATTACTTGAACATTAAATTACTTGTAAATTACATTCCTGTTATTGACCAATTGATCAAAATTTTAAGTTCAAAATATTCAATTTGTTACCTTTATATGTACCAATTATCGTTTTACCTCTCATCTCCTCTTTCTCTATTGCGAGGGACCAGTTAAATATACAGTTATTTCTAGTGACCTTATTTCATTTTGAATAAAAACATTAAATGATATATTGCATGTCAAAAGATTTTATCTATGATGAAAATATAAATAAACTATGAATTTTATAAGTGAAGAAATCCCAAAGCCCATTGGATTACCGGTACCTCAAATATTCCTTTCCCACACCTGCATAAATCTATGTGTACTTTTGTTGTGGATTGGAGAAAGAAAGCCCACAAATATGCAATATTTATATCGCATGCACACAATACTGTTGCAAAACAGAACAGGGTGTTGATTTTTCTGAACATGGCATTGCATCATTGTGAACTTCTTATCATTCAGACAACAATTGTACTTATGCATTCAATTTAATGATAACCTCTCTTTTCTTATCAGTACATGTAGCACTTATTTGTCTATAGCACATTAGAAACACTTGTAACAATATATTAATGAAATGACAAAATGGATTAACAGTACCAGAATACATAATACTACATGTATGCTACATTGTGAGTGTATAGAATGTATATCTACATGTACATGTACCGGTACATGTTCAAGGTTTCTCGTCGGAATGTTAATATTCCATTCAATTATTGACTTTTAATCATGTAGGTGTTTGAATTAAATAGGAAAATACTTAACATACATGTGCATCAAGCATATTTGAAGAAACATGGCTTTTGTTGTTGTTCATAACTTAATATTGATAACATTCCCTTTTATGACTTTGGCTACAAGTATAATCCATAGTAGCCTACAAATACATTGACTTGACTTTGTTCTATTTGTACAGTATTCCAGACACAACATATCAGCTCTATGAAAAAGCACATTTTCCATTAGCCAAGCACTTAGCTGTAAGATCAAATAGTATGCAACTATGCAGTATGAGTTTCAATAAAAGCATTTTCAAGATATTAAAGTCTAATTGCGGAGGATTGGCTTTATCTAATTCTCCAATTTGATCACTCAAAGTACAAATAATGTTCCGCTTTTGCGCTACATTTATCCTTCAGCTTCTTCATGAAATGATGAACTCTGTGACCTTTTCATCCTTTGAAATTGAAGTCTGGTCCAACTAGCCATGAGAAAATTGGATCAGAAAAAAAGTACATATGTCGAGAGTATAATGATGGAGACTGTTTGAAGAGGGAAGAGGGAGGGAGAACACAGCAATGAAATGTGTTTAGGATTATAGTAAATTGCCTAAAATAGGAAGCCCCCTGCTCTCTTAGCCACACCATACAGTGAAAGTTCAACCTAAAATAGTTTACTTTTTGTTTTAATTGTGCCTTCACTGAAAACACAAGGAGGAAAAGAGCCAGAGAGATGGAGAGAGAAAAGATGCATTCCCATCAGCCACAAGTAGCTCAAGTTTGAGATATTAGACCAATCAAGTGAATCAACCCTTCTCAAGAAAGAAGTCAAAGTTTAAAGATCCCAAATCTCCATTTTCCCGAGTTAAGCTAATCCAGCATGTATATAGAATCTATCCATTGTTCAGACTCGGAGCATATCATAGTCCATGAGCTTTCATGAGTGAAATTGCCTGCTATCTTGTCAAATTGATGGCTATTTCCAGAAAAAGCCCCAGTTTGCTTGAGATAACAGCCTAAAGTAATATCCAGAGTGCAACTGTGAAATAAAAGGCTGTTTTTTTGTATGTTTTAGCTCAAGCTAGTTCTGCTTTAAAAGCTACAAGAAATCTCTTTACTGCAAATTATTTCAAGCTACAGTTGCATTTCTGATCAGAATCAAACATGTAGTTGTGATATGGCCAATTTTCCTGGATCAGAATTAGGTGGCTATTTTCAAAACTGGGGCTAATGGGGACAGGTCTGTTGAGAGCATCACACAGGAGCTGGCATTGAAGTCCTTTAGTCTTCCCACTGCTTTCCAAGATCCCTGTTTCTCATAAGCCTGGAAGCACGATGTAAGGGTCCCTCCAATGCAAAACTAGTCAGGACCCATGCTGATACAATTTGTATGCCAATAACTTTCCTATACCCCACCCCTACCTTATCCTGAGTTAAAGGGTCTACATATATTTAACAAGTTTTAGGGATTCAAACATGAAATCTTTATACATGTACCTGTATAATTATAATCACTCATTTTCACAAATTTCTTCTCTCTCTTAAAGCTTATCTGCCGTAGTTTACAGGAGGGATTAAACCGCTCTACAAGGTCACTGGACAGGTGGTTATCTCATCAACTCAGCTCTCAGTTAACATAAGAAAAAGAGGATCATGGGGGACCAATGGTCACCGATTAGGCATTGTTTGTTATATAGAGGGCGTAAGTAGCTACCAGTAGTGCAGTGGGCCTTTAAGTGGAGATGTCCCACCCTTCTGTGATTATTGTCTAAATTTTGCTCACCTACCCTGCTTTTTCTTCCTTTGATCAAATATGTGCACCCCACCCCAGGGGCTGAAAAAGACCCTAAAAACTCGCAAAACAATGCTGGGTGAAACCGCAACAAAATTACAAAGGGCTCTCTATCCTAGCAGGGGTGACCAAAATTCCTAGTTGGAAATCCTGATTGTTCTAGAAAGATAAGAGGTCTTTCATTCTTGATAAGTCTGGTAATTAGCTAGAACTTAGCATTTTCTATCATACCAGTTCCTCTATGTCCTAGATTCAAATCTGATCAGGAAGTTCATTGCCTTAATAAGAAGGGGGGGGGGGGAACGTTTGCAGCTTGGAGCGCCCTCCCCTCTTAAGTCAACTCAAAAACACCAGTGCAGAGATAAAGTGTACATGTACATAGGTACATGTACATTTGATAAGGAATTCATCATCATGATTGTAAACAAATAGTATTGGGTACACAATCACATGGAATATTCATGTTACAAATCACTAGCGCAAACAATCATAAAAACTCACTGTAGCATTAAAGAGTTTGATGTTACATGTACCTAACGTTTGTGATTGATACTAATATGCTGTGTTCGTTCATGAAGCATGAACATATGAATGTCACTAAACTCTCTTATAATTGTTGACTTACAGTACATTTTGTGGTTTGAACAGTTGAAGACAATTTTTTGAATGTAAAATGGAGATGGATAGAAAGATAGATAGATAAAGAGAGGGAGAGAGAGAGAGAGAGAGAGAGAGAGAGAGAGAGAGAGAGGGGGGGGGGGGATAGTGGATGATGGGACAAAGGGCTTCCACATCTATATGTACATGTATGTAGCATACAAATACATGTATATGTAGATCAACAAGGAGAGATAGATGTACACTTAGGGACTGTCATCATTGCAAAATACATGAAAAGTTACGATACTTGAACTATTCATTTTCTAGAGCAGTCTGTGTTTATTGTCCAAGTTTACTACAAAGCACCCCAAGCAAAGTCCAGTTATAATGGTTCCTTTCTCAGCTGATAGAACAATGATAGAACAATTGGTATAATATGCAAGTGTTCCTTTGTGAAATAGTTTATTACTTATTGTACAAGGAGTAAATTGTACTGGATGACAAGCACATGTATACAACAATGTCATTATTGATCCTTTGTGTGGGTGAGTCATTGAAATAGTAGATCGGTATACAGTACAGAGAAATAAACTGTACGTTTGGAGAGGACAAATTAAAAAATCTTCCTCCAAAGTCAGTATGAGCATGGAAAGAAATTAAAGATTTTGAATCATAACAGTAAATTTTGTCAGCATGTTAGCATTTTCGAAACAATAAGCAATCTAGTACTTGAACATGAAACCCTAAAGTTGTTGGCATTTCACAAGAAGGCCATAAGAGGTCTCTATTGCCAGTAATGATCTTCTTCACGGTGGCCGACGCTTTAATTGAAAGACTGTAAAGCACTCTTGAGATAATCTGTGAATTACAAACTTCTTTCTTCCCCTGAGGCATGATGAAGAGCTGAAAGAAAATAATGCAGGCAAAATAAACCCAGCTATTTGGCTAATACAGTAGATCTAATGATCATTGATTAAGTTCCAATAGGAGAAAAGAAAGGCCTACATGTTTTTAAAAGCGCTTATTTTACAAGTACTTCATTTACATTGATTCTTTGCAAGATAAGTCGCAGGCACAGAGCATGAAAGCTACATTGAAAGAAAGGGATTAGATTAGATACCCCTTTGAGGTAATGAATTGATATGATTACATGTTGGTTGATGTAATCAGTTAAGATAATTGAAAAGAAGTCAAGTTCTTCTTCGACTAAAGCTGTGAAGTCACTCTGCCTTTGTTGTACCCTGCGGCTTTTTGGGGGTACTGATCTGAGGACACGTCTTAACAGCTTAATTAACCCCCTATTGGAGAAACATAATGGATTGATTGCCCCCCTGCGGTTTAATACTGAGGAGCTAAACTCATCTACAATGAAGGCTTGATTGACTTCAGTGCATGAAATACCTGCACTATGTTCTGGAATGGTCAAGATTATTAAAGGCAACCACAACTCTCTATACATAATATACATACTTAATTTCAATAAGGACTAGGCAGTATATTATACTTAAAGCCCCACTGTATTACTTGTAGCTACTTGCTCCTAATCAGTGACCATCGGTCCCCCATGAACCTCTTTTTCTTATGTTAATTGAGAGCTGAGTTGATCACCCTAGGTGGTCTAATCCCTCCTAGCCAAACTAGTACAGATATCCTTTAATATACTTACTGGGTCTCTATCATAATTCTTATTTTCAGCATTTTAGAATGATTTCAGGCAGAGACACCTTGTGAAATATTGTTTGATATGTAAGGAAATTATACTGCCCCATTTTCACACAAGTGTTATACATTGGTCACACCACCAAGCCGATTCCACACTGACTCCACACTGACCGATTCTTGGCCATTCGGGGTAATGTAATTATTTGTTAGGTCTTTTGTTGGTCTGGTGTCGGTCTCATAGTGTGACTGGGATATTACCAGCTACATGAACATTTGTGCTATAGAGTCCTAAAGCTACTTTATGTACGTTTAATATGTTATTTTGTTCATAAGTAAGAAAACATATGTTTAAGCCCCATAAGGTATCATGTATTTCAGAGGATTGAAGGGGGCAAATAAATCCAGAAAATGAATAAGATATGAGGGGTTTAATTAAATAGATTTTTTGATATAATTGAAACACAATTTAGCATGAAGGTACAAGTTAACTATTTTGGGCGCTGATGCAAAATCATCATGTATGTGTGAAGGAATGTCAATAAAACAAAGAGAAAATAGACTTTGGACAAAATATTTCTTCAACCTTAATGGAATTTGTATCTAATTATGGTCATATTTATCATTCTGCACTTTGTAAACACACTGTTCAAAGTGATAGAAGAACAATATTTTCCTAAACTAACTAGTTTCCCCCAAACTTCCATTTTAATTTTCTTTCAAGTATTCCAGAAAACAAATTAACAAATAGTGTATTTAATAGACTTGTCATTTTGAAAAGCGTAATGAATGACATTCAAGTCTCTACTTGCATGTATCTAGTGCTTAGAGAATATATGCCAATATAGGTCAGCATACATTGTAGAACGATTCCTTTCTGACCTCGTAATTGCTCTTTTCATGTAGTTGTTAAAAAGGAGATAAAAAGTTGAATAGGAGATTAACAGGGGCTAATCAGCTTTTCAGGTTTAAGCTCATTCATCTAGCCATGACAATGGAAGATGCTTCAAGCTTGCCTCAACAATCACAACTGTGAACAGTTTTGTCAACAAAAGAAAAGATTAAGGGTCAAGGGGGCATGCTAGTGTCTTGTCATTAACTCTTGAATTGTATTGGAGGAGGGGGTAAATCACCCACACACAGGCACACAAAATGTTCTGTGTGTTTAGGGGTTCGATGCCAGAATATATGTTATCAAAATTCAAAATGTTCGCTTTTGTAAACACATATTACAAGAAGAAATTTCAAAATGGTACTGAACATTAAGGCTTAATCAGTTAATGGATCCATACTTGGTTGGTATTTTACAGGCAAGACCAGATATCTTGCTTCAACTGAATTGCTTGTCCATTGGACCTCGGGCAACCATTAAATATTAATCCTTTCACTCTGAAGGGCCCATGTGAGCTTCAAATTATTTCTGAACTAAATGGTACATTATCTTTTATCATTAGGAATTATTGTTCTACTTGAGCTCAAGATTGCTATTTTCAGGCTGAGGACTGTAATACATCAGGTTTGCCTGTATGCACATTGTAGGGCCTATATAGAGGAGCTGCACTAGTATTCAAATGTTCATGGGGGTTGTATCTGAACTGATTTAGCTCATACATTGTATGTATTATGTGCCTTCATATTTTGCTAGAATGTCACTATTTGAAACCCATGTAGACAGTCCAAGAGGTGAAGACCTAGAGTTAAAAACCTCTGCCTGTATGCACATTGTAGGGCCTTTATAGAGGAGCTGTATTAGTATTCATAGGTGCATGGGGGTTGTATCTGAACTGATTTAGCTCATATGTATGATGTGCCTTTATATTTTGCTAGAATATCACTATTTGAAACCCATGTAGACAGTCCAAGAGTTGAGTGACCTGGAGTTAAAAACCTCTGCCTGTATGCACATTGTAGGGCCTATATAGAGGAGCTGTATTCATATTCATAGGTGAATGGAGGTTGTATCTGAGCTGATTTAGCTCATATGTATTATGTGCCTTCATATTTTGCTAGAATGTCACTATTTGAAACCCATGTAGACAGTCCAAGAGGTGAATGACCTAGAGTTAAAAACCTCTGCCTGTATGCACATTGTAGGGCCTTTATAGAGGAGCTGTATTAGTATTCATAGGTGAATGGAGGTTGTATCTGAGCTGATTTAGCTCATATGTAGTATGTGCCTTTATATTTTGCTAGAATATCACTATTTGAAACCCATGTAGACAGTCCAAGAGGTGAATGACCTAGAGTTAAAAACCTCACAAGGATGATAAATGGTAGCAAAGGAATACATGCCAATTTGTCACTGGCTAGAGTAAAGTAGGAGTGATTCTTTTTTGGAGAATTATGTGAATGCTGGAGCATGGTCCATTGAACAACAAACAGATCAACACACATCAGGGAAAGCCTGATAGATGGTGACTAACTCCTTTCAAACTTTGGTAAAAACTTTATAAAGTTGCATTGAAATTCTGTCAGGATTGTGTGCCTAGTCTCGGGTCAGACCTTGAACGAAAACGAAAGCTAATGTAAGAGGAGGTGTAGAGGGGAGGGGCAGGGAGGGGATATTGTGGTGAAAATGTGTAGCCCACTTTTGTGTTTTCTGACATGCAATGTCTTTCACAGAACATTGTAGAACTTAATGTTTAAACAATTTCACAGGGGTTGTTTATTGTACATTCTACATGTATAGTATGTGTGTTTGTGCTGGCGGAAGACAGAGTTGGCCACCTTCTAATTATTTTTTGAAAGAGAATATATTTTTGTGGCTAACACCCCCCCCCCCCCCCCATCCTGCAAGAAAAAGAAGAATTTACATGTACCTGTGATTGTCACTATGCTGGGCAAACTGCAAGTTGCTGACTTGTTTATATGTTTCATACTTCGCATACAACCACTGTAAGATTCTGGTAATAGATTAATATAACAATTATGTAAACTATAGTATAGGGAAGGGGAGGGGGGGGGGGGAGATGACCAAAATGAACTAGATTCCAATTTCAATTTCTCTGCATAACTAAGTCAAATGGGATGAACTATGTACTGACAACTAAAGCACCAACACTAGTGCACTAACCCGATTATGCTTCATTCATACTAAGCCATGGTAAAGTGAATCAAAAACACAGTCACAGCAAAATAACATACCACACAAGCATATAGTCTTCACATTTCTCTATCTTTTTTTTTTTTTTTTTTTTTTTCTTTTTTTTACTTTTTTTTTTTTTTTTTCTTTCTGTTTTTATTGTTATTTTTGAAAAATTAACAGAGTAAAAGCAGCAATATAAAATATAATATCATCTTAAAACTACAAAACAGGCACGCACTCATGCAACATTTCTGTATCTTATAACTAACAGATAAGTGAGTACGCTTGCCACTCTTTGCCAAGTCCAGTTAACCGTTTCCTTCCAACTAGCCTGCATTTACATGTAAAACAGTTTCATTTTAGATATGAAATATGAGGCTTATCGGACATGTAATTTGGTACCCTTAAAGCCCATCTGTACTAGTTTACAGAAGGGATTAGACCACCCTGCAAGGTCACTGACAGGTGGTTATCTCATCAAATCAGCTCTCACTTAACATAAGAAAAGAGGATCATGGGGGACCAATGGTCACCAATTAGGGATTGTTTGCTATATAGAGGGAGCAAGTAGCTATAAGTAGTGCAGTGGGGCTTTAAGATCTGGGAGCACGCGCAAACTGATCAATTACATGACATTCACAGGGGTTTAACCTAGTATAACCGTTGGAATATGCATTTTACAAGAACATGCTATCTGCAGTTTATATGGAATCCTACATGAAATGACATTTGAATGCCAAAGGTTTCTTGTCTTAGCTTTGGATTAACTGATAATCACTTCAGCCTTCCAGAACAAAAGTAGGTGTAGTAGAAGAGAATTAACTTCTATCCTTTGATTTTGTTGAAGAATAATTTACCTCCATGAAATAGAAACAGGATTAGTGTATGTAACATGCTACAAGAACAACAGGTGAGCTAAGGCTTATTTTGTGCGTGAGGTACATATATACAAAGGGCCAATCTCTTGTTTTACAAAGTCTTCTACAAAGATTCGTAGATGATCCCTTGCTACTTGATGGATGTGCGGTTGGAGATTGGGCCATTGTCTGTGGGCATTGTCGAGCGGTGTCAACAGAGATTGGTGAGGACCACTTCTCTATCAGGGCGGGTGGCAGGTCCCTCTTTTGCCGTTCAGGGACTATTTTGGCTTGGCTCGACCCCTCCTTTTTTTTTTTAAGGGATTGCTCTTTTATCACAAGAGAGGGGATGTTTTAGAGAGACAGCAAGAAGAGAGGTAGAGTGAAAGTGCTCGGGACTGGCCAAATAGCCAGTGGCATTTGTGATGTGTCCTTTGATGCGGGTTGTCAGAGTGGACACCTTTGTAGGGCTTCGGAGGGCTTTGAGGACTCATAACAGACACTATGGCGTCCCCCAGTGCCTTTCAAAGATTAGAGAGGTTGGGGTGAAGATCCATTTAACTGCATCACAATATCTGTCTGTCCATCTTCCCTCGATTTATTCCATGCGTAATCCATCATCAACACGTTCATGTCATGCTTCTCTCCTCTTGTAACATTTAGCATTAACTTTTTATGTTTTCAATCTAAAAATTCTTCCCCATTCCACTTATATCCCTTTTACTTCAATGTTTACAACCTAAATTTGTGTAGCTCCTGAATTTCATTGTTTTAAAAATGTTAATTTCTTTCTTGAATTTTCCCTCTGACTTTACCAGTATACAACGTTTGGTCATGGGCACGGCATCTTGTGACCTACTTGTATTGTTTAGGATTTTTAGCCTGGCGGAAATAATAGTTATGCATTTGGAAGTGAGTGGGGAAAACACTTAATGTTGTATAAAAACAAATTAAGGATACTCAATAAAAAAAAAGCATTAGGGTGGATGATGACAATGACATTGATACCAGGTTTGTCAATTCTGTGGAGTGATCATTGGTATCACCTCTTGGGGTTTTGAAACATGTACAGTCTACAGTGTGAAACCGGCTTCCGTACCCCTTGGTACCATCAATGATATAGGTGTGAGCTATTCATTTGATGATACCAAGCAATGATGTCAGTGTTACCTTGGCAGCAGTCAGCAAGATAGCAAAGGAGAGAAGAAAAAAGAGGGAGAGAGAGAGGGAGGGAAAGAATGATACCCTGTCCTAACAATTGTCCAGAGAGAAAGTGGACCACAGGTTGGCCAAAGAATGCTAATCTGTATTAGTGTAGTCTTCTAGTCAGAGGAACCGCTAGTGTTTGCCCAGTGCTAGGTTAACACCCAGTAGCCCAGGCTTTTTTGAGTCAGCTTTCTCTTGGGCGCACCACCCACTGTGTCAATTGGCGGTGCTTTTGTGACAGTGCCTGTGTACATTGATACTTTGTTCAAGTAATCAACTATCAGACATCATAAGATTGGGGGGTTTACGAAGGACCACCTTAAAACTCGGTCCTTCTTTGTTTGGGCACAGGACTTAAGTGCTAATTAAGCCAGTTTGTTTCGCTGTTTAACATGGGGGTGAGCTTGAAGTGGGGAAGGAGAGGTAGCAAGAAACCTTTCAGAGATTCGGTCATCCACAACTCAGGGCCAGGGAGGGACAGGGCATTTTAAGACCCGGCTCGGGCATTCCCGGCCCATTGTTTTGAAGAATGTGTGAAAATGTTGGAACAGTCCCTTGAAGGGGCACTTGAATACTCAATGTAACTATCAGCATTTGATATTTGTCATGAGCAAACTATTACGGCTTCAGGCATTTTTTTCATTTCAGAATCATGTGGGAGGTATATAAGATGCATCCATCTCTTTAGGTCCACGCCGATTTGACTTCCAGACCAGACCGGCAGAAATCGGGTCGTAGACTCGGCATCTCCTTTATTCGTCTTCTTCTTTTTTCACACCAAACATATGATTAGTTCTCCAAGCATTATGTGTGTATGTGCTAAAATCTGAACAATTATTTACTGTTGTCTCAAGGACATGGAAGGTGTTGACTTCATTTGTGACGAGACAAGAGATACAATGAAGATGTGTCATCGCTCCCATTTCATTTCACTATTTTATGTCAAGACGGAAACACTTGCTAACAACCAATGGCTGCTCTTCAGCAAACTTGTCTGTGCTTTAAATACACAAAGCACCAAGAGATAATAACAAAAAAAATATACATCGTTTTTTAAAACTATCTGCCAGAGCCGTAGGCTTAGACATGAATAGAATGATGTACAGTACATGATGAGTTTTAAATTATGTATACAAGTTATGCAACATGAATAAATAAACCCTTTCATTATCAAACAAAGTTAAAAGTTAACAATAATAATTTATAATTTAGAAACAATGTTTAATTTAACCGTAAGAATACATGTATACTACCCCAGAAACTGACATAAAATACGTCTTTTTTTAAAGATTAAAGTAATTTTGTCATTGGAGTGTTTTGTTATATTTCATTGAGAGAATGGCTCTTTAATGTGTGCTTTAACAGCATTCCAGACCTGGCAAGAGATCATTTTCCTCAAAATTTGGTTTGAAACAGTGCCATCTAATTAAGTAAGATATTGTTTGGGGTAATTTAAAAACAAAAATATACTCTTTTGCTTATAAAATACATTCTTCCCAGATCACTTTGGGAGTTTTGACAGCTTACTTGCACACACTGGTCCTCTGGATGCTTACATGGAAGCTAAATCTTACATCTTAGGGGGCAGTCTTATTGTGGGAAGTATGAGAAGGTACCGGTAATAAAATGGTTTGTTGAAAGTCCAGTATAATTGACAGGGTAAGGCCATGATTTGCTGCAACAGGAGAAAGGCAACATTTGCTGTCCTGCAATGCTGTGGGCATCTGTCGTAGCTGGGCAGAGTCATTACACTTTTGTTTCCTGCCGAATCTGAGCCTATTTCCTGTGATCCGTCATCTCCTCTCCAAGTGCCGGACCGATGATCCCCGCACATACGAGTCATTCATTTAGTGGCACTTGCTGAAAGCGTGAATGTATTCCCCTCCAGTCAGGTTTCATTGGTTTTTCTCTTTCCTTTTGTCGGGTAGGACGGGTAGGACTCTCAGGAGGAGGGCTAGTGGGCAGGCAGGCGAAGAGAGAGGGAGGGCTACGTCATCAGTTAGCAGATATGTGTCGGAAAACCTTGTAATTTAGCCAAGATTAGAGGAAATGAGAAAGGAAGGAGTTCACAGTATGGTTTGTCCTAAGTAAAGATAAAATTAGGACAGATTCTGATATGGCATCGATTGATACTATAGTTTTCATTCTCAATTCCCTTGTTTTGTTCTGTTTTGTAGAACCAGTTTGGTTTATTAAATTTGTTGTAGTAGAATTAAAAGATGTGAGGTCTCACTGGTTTTCATGTCCAATACCTCCTGTTAAAGTTGTTTGAAATTTATTTTTTTTTCAATATTTTTTTTGGGGATTCTTTTTGGTTTGTTTTGTATTATGCCTTTCCAGAGCTCTATTGGGCTCCCCACAGCAAAGTCTCCTTGAGCTGAATGCTCTGATCTGCACATGTTTTAACTGGAACCAGAATACAAAGTTTGAGAATCTTTAATTGGACACCTTATTCTTATATCTAATATCTACATGCTGTGCAGAGTTTTTTTTAGCAATAACAAAATGTAAAAATTAGCATATTGTAGTATCCTAAAATTAATGTATGTAAGGAACTCAAACCATCAAAGAAATTCTTCTCACTTGTAGAACATCTACCCATTTATAACACCTGACTGGAGAGGGTTAAATGTAGATAAAATGCTTTGTATAAGGAACTACATCTAGCACCGGGCTAAGATTCCCACCATCAGCTTTTCACTTCAATATCAACAATTCTTTTGACAAACTTGAAGCAATGTTTTGAAAATGGTAGATATAGACTTTTAAGTAAATATATTAAATGTGCAGTTGTGAAGTCATTTTGTCAAGTTGTGCACTCCAAGATTTGAGGCACGATGATGGTGCGCAATTTTGCATCAGCCCAAATTCCAAAGAACTGAGTCAAAGGAAAGAGTAATATTCCTTCACAAGGACAAGTTTCGCCCTATTGTTTTTTCACCAATCAACAAAAATGATGATAGAGAGAGATAGACAAGAGATCTGTTTTCTTTAAACTCCTAATTGATAACATGTCTTTGGTCCACTATCGCAAGATCACGCTGATCTTCATATGCTCTTCATGTTGCGCCCAACTTCTCACTCACTGTACAAAACAATGCACTTTCATGGCAGCCATTGCTTGAGAGCTTTTTAAGGCATGATGACTTCATTTCAGAGATCACTGTCATCTTGTGCAATAGGATTAGACACATGTTTACTCTGTTTCCAAGTTCATGTGAGATCTTTGGAACAATAGGGAATTCCCCCATTTGCTTGTTCCATATGTCGCTTATTTGCATAATGGACCATATTTGGGGGATCGCCAGGTATATGATACTGTACTCTTGTGCATTTCAGACTCAGAGATGTTTTGTTAAGAATGAGATCATACTACATGTAGATTATTCAAAGGGTTTTTCTTGTGAGGCATATTTTTCAAAAGTGTAAAATTGCCAATTTGGTTTACAGATCAATTACAGTCTGCAGAGGCAGTACAAAAGGCAGGACTCTCCATAGTGCTTTGTCTTAGTATTCTTGGAAGCACTGTTCATACGAGTCAGTAGATTTTAAGTTCTAAGTTTAATGTGTATTATACAAATCTAGAAATCATTATTAATATTTTCATCTTGTAGTTAAGGACCATGTCCTAAAAACGTTAAGTTTACTCAAAGTTTTAAACCTTGAACAGTTAATGCAAAATCTCTGAGTAGACTGGGTCCTTACTCAGTATGTGCTGTATAGACGTAATTAACTTTGAGTTTTTGCCAGCCTGTAGTTAGAATGAAGGCTTGACCAGCTTGTAGTTTGAAACGTTTGGGTAATCATTATTTTGATACCTTTTGATGTGCATTGTTGTTAGTTGGTTACTTTACAAAGCTTAAAACTTTGAAACGACAATGGTCCCTCGTGATGATAGCTTTTTATTAATTAATTTACCACTCTCGGGTACTTATCTACTACACTTGGGTAATGCTGTGTCTTTGAAAAAAAATAGCTTAGACCCCTGTTTTACTAAAATACTGATCGCAGCTGGTAATCTTCGGTAGATTCAGACACCTACCCCCTCCTACAATACCTGGACTGTCCCTTCCTGCAATTGGCCCTGAACCCAGCCCCAAGTTCAACCCATGAATCAACCAAATATGATGATTCCTCTGGCTTTCCATATGCCTGACCTGAGTAAAGCCATCAACCCGTATGTTTGTATACGTAGAATCACACCTTTCGCTTTGATCTAGGTGGAGTCCAGCCCTGGCTCACAGCACAATGAACAGATGCACGGCCAGCGTGTGTAATAGGAAATGACACAAAAGTAGACGCCTCTTCTGCCCAGATCCGCGTCGACTATCCATAGCTCGGCCAAATTAACTCCTTCCTTCTTATCCTGGAGGGAAATACTCGAGCAGCTGCTTACACGGCCAGAAATCCACTCCCAAACATTGATAAAACAATAGCACTCATTCAGAATAATTCTTTGTAATGCTCTTCTCTGTTTGTCTCTCCCCCTCCTTACTGTCTTTACTTCATTCTCTCCTTCACTCTCTTTGCAAAGAGAGTCTGGATTATCTTTGGATTGCTTCGTAGCATGAATTTGCAATTTGTATCTCGCTTGGTTCAAAAGTGCATGGGGTACTGTTCCATTCCTGAACAAAAAGACAATAGCTCCTATTTTGGACTAATCATCCTTTAGTATAATTTGTTTTATTAATGTGTTTTTGGTCTCTGTCATTGATATTCTCTCTCCCTATTTTCCCTTCTTCTGAATAAGTTTGGATTCTCTTAGCTTGCTTCAAAGTGTGAATTTTCCTTTCATATTTTTATGTTGATTGGAGGGAGCATCCATTGCCGAATATGCAAATTAATAAATAAATGAATAATTAAATAAATAAATAAATAAATAGTTAAAGCACCTATTTTAAACAATTTATTGTGTGCCCATGTTTCCCTTACTCAGTGTATCTCTGTTTCTTGATTTGTTCTGTTGGTCTCTTAATTGATTCCTCTCACCACCAAGGGACTTTGGTTTTCTTGGATTGCTTGGGAGCATGAATCTGCATTTTTAACTTTGCCTTGTTCAAGTTTGCATGGTCATTATAGGTGGGATACTATAGGAGGAAGTAATTAGAGTTCTGTTTATATCAACTTTCTTTATGCCAAGAAGTGATTATTTGAAATCATCCACCTTGTCCTTAGGTCTGTCTTCATCAGCTTGAGTTTGCCAAATAACCTGCTATTTTCAGACTTGGGATATTATCCCGAAGCTCAAAATTGTGTCTTCACCAGACCGACAAACTCGCTCGGACGGGCCTAAATTAGCCCATTATTTCCCAATAGCGGGATTAAAAAAAAAACATGACCAAGATTTCTTGGGATATTTTCCCGACCAAATATCCCGCTAATTGCAACTACAGGCTGATGAATAATTCAAATAAAGGGTTATTTGGCAAACTCAAGCTGATGAAGACAGGCCTATAGTTTTCCTTATGAAGATGCTTATGCCCCCCTCCCTCATAGACCACCTAACTATTAATTTGAAAAAGAGTTTTCACACATGTACTTGTATGACTTACATTTATTTGTTTATAATGGTCAACATTGAAATTGAACATCTGATTGAAGGCCACAAATACACAATGTCCATCCTTACATACAGATACTGAAGATGTTTGAAATATTAACAGGAATTCAGTCTTGAATTCAGGACCTGCCAAAATGTAAAATCACTGTTTCTTTCAATGCTTTTTCAGTATCCAAAAAATAAAAAAAGTTAAGAGAGATAGAGAGAGAGAGGGGGGGGGGTGGGAGATCATGGTATATTTAAAGATGAGAGATAAATTAAGAAACACAGTTCAAGTTTGAAAGATAGAGAAAGGGAGAGAAAGAGAGAAAACTAGAGATACAGAGAGATAGTGAAAAGGGGAGAGAGATAGAGTGCAATGTAGAGATGTCTGATGTTAAAGATGTACTAGGATGTAGAAGGAAAGATAGAGCTGAGGAAAGAGTGAGAAAGATAGATTGAGTGAGATTTAGAGACAGTGTTAGAGAGTTTAATATAGAAGGATAGGAGAGAGAGAGATAGTAAAGGAGATGGGGGATTAGGATCACAGGAAATGTAGATAATACAACTAAGACAAAGCCAATCAAATTTAGAAATGTATGTTTATGAATAAGGTAAACTGCTTGAAGGGATCTGTCATCGGGCGATGGGATGGCTAGGGATGGGGATTAGAGTTTTGCATAGGGGCCAAACTAAAGAGAAGATATATGATTCATGTACCTGTCATGTTCACATTATTCTGCCAGAGACTATTAAAACAAAAACAATTTACTTAATTTTAATATTCATTGAGCTCATGGCTGTAGAATTGCATAGGGTTCTGATTTTTAAAAAAGGTGATATTATGCATTGTCTTTATTATATTTCTTGGAGTAGTGCAAAGTAGGATTATTATTAACAAGGAGTGGAATCATAAGGATGAAGAATTTTTTGAGTGGGCATTTTTTACCTAGATTTACATGTATTTTTCAATGAATTTTATGAAAAAGATATTGTGATAATGCAGTTTCTTACAGGGTTTAGAAATCTAGAACAAGTCCATGCTAGAACCCATCTTGAACTTTTAACTTTGGTGTTTTTTCCCCAGACTCTTGTAGACACTGTCTGTATTTCCCAGTAGATTCATAAAAACTGATCAAATACAATGTCGAAGAAATTAAAAATATATTGGATTGTAAGGCATACTCATCTGCCTTTCTGGGAAAAAGTACTGTGAAAAATTTTTGTCTACGTATTCTACGTAGTGTTCTCAGAAGTAAATGTATAAAGATTATATAGAAGACTTTCTTGAATGCAGCCTGTTTTATTGATGAATGATGTACACTACATTGTCACATAGTCGAGGTCAGAGTTGTGACAGGCAGGACCCCACCTCAGCCCCCTTTCTTTCTTTCTCTCTCTCTCTCTCTCTCTCTCTCTCTCTCTCTCTCTCTCTTTTTTTCCTTTTTCTTAATCCTCTATCTTTCTTCTCTCGCTCATCTTTATATATATTTTTCCCTCTCGCTTTCTCTCTCCCTCTGTTTTTCTCATACTATAGTTCTGTTGTCTATGTATTTCCCTTGTTTTTCTTGTATTTGTATTTCTCTCTCCTCTCTCTCAACCTCTCTTTCTCTCTCTTTCTCTCTTTCTCTCTCTCTCTTTCTCTCTCTCTCTCTCTTTCTCTTTCTCTTCTCTTTCTCTCTTTCTCTTCTCTTTCTCTCTTTCTCTCTCTCATCCTCCCCCTCCCTCTTCCACTGAAACTTTCCCATGTGATTTCTCTAAAAATAGACGCACCCCGCATTATCTAGACAAGTAGTATACACCTACCTCACTGCTACAATTGGATATAGTTTGTCAGGATCTTCTTACGAAATATGAAAACAGAGTAGGATTCGTCTCATTGACTTTGACATAGGATTTAACTGCAAGGTTAGGCATGAGCCACAAGTTTCTGTTCCTCCTTACCCTTGTGTTCGTTGACAGAGTTTCATGTGAGTTGTCATAGCTGTCGAGTTGTTTACCTTGAAATGTAAACACACTGTGCGTGGGGATTTTAATTGTTGTGATTATGTTTGATCACATGCTCCATATTTAAATCCTTTATTTTTAGAATACACATATCTTTTTGTTTTTCTTTTCTTCTGAATGATGAAACCTTCATTGATAGAAATTTAATTGATCTGTTTTCAAATTTTGTGGCAATTGTGTGAAAGATTTTGAAGGACAAATGCTGGCTATTAGTACATTAATTAGTCATCACATTACGACATAATATAATTTTTTTCGTAAGATTGACAAATACGAATTGGTGTACCTCTCTATGTAGTTTTATATTAATGAATAATTACTGATAAGTGCAAAGTTCTTACAGGTATATCTTCTTATTCTAATGGTATGAAGAATTTTATATTACATTTATGTCCTCTGTGGGCTCATATACTACAAATTCCTTACACATGGTTTTTGAATTTTATTGAAATTGATAATAGACTTGCATTACTTTGTTTCGACACAGACATATATATCTTTCTAAACATATTTTGAACTGTCGAAGAGGATTTAGCAGTGAACTATTGAATTCTAAGAAGGAAATAAGTTCTGAATTTTACAAATTCTGTTTACCTTATGTCACACTTTTTGACCGTCCATTTGTATGACTCATTTACAAGTAATTCACAAGTGGATCAGTCAAATTAAACAGGTACCGATATATTATTTTTCCACTGATACTGATGTTTCATCATCATCACCATCATTATTGTCACTGTTTGTGTGATTTCCACAATGTCTGATCACAAAAGTCCCATTCACCCAAATATGTGAAAAATGTTCATTCAGTAAAAAAGTATTATCAGTGCAATTTGATAGTTGTTTTTTGTTTTTGTTGTTTGAATTACACTAATAACTGTCTATGTGAATGACCCTGTTCTTGCATTCTCTTAGGCTTTTCCTGGTCTCTCTCTCTCTTTTTCTCTCTTGATATATTTGTGTTTACTTACATCTGAGTCATTGGATATAATCCACTGGTCGTTGAATAGCAAAGCTGTAGGAACACAATGAATAGGAGGGGCCACCTACACCATTAGATCTAATCTTAGGGTAACTAACTGACCAAAGATGAACCTAACTACTTGACCTTAACCCCCTCAGCACCAGAAGATGAAATACTGTGCGTAAAGGCAATGGCATTGCCATTTATGGTTTGTAGTAAAAACATAGTTAAATATATCATGTGACTTCTTTTTTAAAAGCTATGACCAAACATTATGAATTCATCAAGATATTGTGGGACCTCAAGATAAGGAATTATTAAAACAAATACCAAGCAAAAACAAACTTCTCTGCTAAAATATTACTGAAAAGGATAATGGCACCTTTGATATTTGTGCACTTATGAAATATTCTCATAAATCAAACAAATACAAAATTTGTGAATCTTAACACAGTAATTGATCATCTTCTTGCTGCAAAATTTATGAAGATCTTTTTTCAACCAGTTTCAGATACTGTGTACAATATACAGTACTGGTAGGGTAATGCACAATTCAGTTTACAACTTTGTTTTGTTTTGGCTACAAAAAGAGGTTGAAGAGTAGGTTAAGAACTTTCCAAATATGAGTAGTTATTCTTGCTTTAATCAAGGATACCCATGCTTTTTTGCACACAGAATTTGCAGGTGCCAGCCTGGTTTCATAAGTAAGTCGTTGCCCCCTAAGTATTGGTCTGAGATGAATAAACTGGCTCGACTTGCAATTATTCTAAACTTTCAAGCACAATTATTAAGGCTTCACATTGCAACTAAAAATAGAATAAGAGAAAGGGAAAAGAGTAGTACTGTAGCAAGGTCATCAGAGATGCGATTCCTTTAAAGAATCTCAAACAATTGCTAGATTACAAAATGGATTAGCGTCCATGTTGCATGCTGGGCGAGTCTGTAGCAATTAATGTTTACCACTAAAGATTATTTAAAGTGAAATGGAAATATGGGAGCCAGAATTTTGTTTTTGGTAAGGTGAATTATTCTTGAAATTTGGATAAAATTGCAATGCCGCGTAAAGTGTCTTCATTAGTGTTATGAAATCTAAGGCAGTAAATTCTATATTCCTAAGAGTTTTTATATATTTTGTAACATTCAGAATTTATGATAAAGGCCAGGGGGGTGTTTCACAAAGATCCTAAGTTGAACTTATCTCTAAGTTGGACTTAACAGTTATGGAAAGCTGTTAGCATCATTGAAAATATTTTTGTAAAAGTTATTTTAAAAGGCATAACATGTTGATTCAAATCATTCATATTGTCTATTATCATGGGAGATTTCATGTTCTTGATGGGGAACTTATAAAAAGTCTAAAATACTTGAATTTTTGCTTTTGAATATATTTATTTTAAGGCTACAAATGACTCTCCATAATTTTTAAGTCCAACTTAGAGTTAAGTTCAATTTAGAATCTTTGTGAAACACCCCCCTGGAAGCCTTTCCAGCGATCAGACATGTTGTCGTGTCAATCTGGAAATTCAGATTTCTGAGTCCCATGTTATGACAGCTAAGACCAGTCCTCACCAGCTTAAAGGCAATTTAACCTTTCTAAAAGATCTAAAGTGGATGGCCCACCCTCAAATAAGAGCTACTTACTGCCACCAAGAATTCCACTTTTAATAACTGTGCCTTATTTGTACCACTTGAGTTTGCGTCAAAATTAACCACAAAGTGAATGTATTTGCACCTCCTGCTTGTCTCCTACTCACCTGTGCCTTTTGACACCGTCTCTATCAATAAAAAATAACAAGTTTGGACAAAGTGCGTGACATCACAGGGGCAGGGGTGCATCATTTATGTAGCATTTAAAAAATACAAACTAAATCCTGACCAAAAGTATGCGAGAACAATACACCTTTCACCATAATTTCCTGTATTAGAAACCCCTGATTGGCGCTAACCACATCCCCTCCTAATACTATAATTATTTTCTGCTGGGCAGTCCATGTTAAAGTACATTCAATACCTTGTAATCCATGCCCATGTAAGAGAGGGATGGTATTTCAAGAGGGGAATTGTAGAAAGTAAGCGAGTCTTACTCCGGTACTTTATGATGAGTTGTTCCCCCCAAAATAAATCTCAAGAGGGACAACAAGAGGAGGATATATATTTGCCTGGAGCAACATTCCAACTATCTCCTTATCCTTTGTTATGGAAAATGTTATGGTAGTCGTGGCCGAAAGATTGGCAGAGGTTTGGATTCTTCAGTCATGGAGAAGGATAGGAAAGGGATAGAGGAATTGAGAAAAGGAGCATGCAGAGAGAAAGATAAATAGATATGTTTTATGCAAAACGATAATAGAGAGAGAGAGAGAGGGGGGGGGGCACAGAAATTCAAACAAACATGCCTACATTTTTTAAAGAAATAGAAATAGAGAGAGAGAGAGAGAGAGGCAGTGAGACAAACTTACAGACAGACAAAGAGAGAGAGAGGGGAGGTTTGAGAGAGAACATAGATAGAGAATAAAACCACTTAATTCTTTAATAGAAATATGTATTCTTTATGTACATGTGCATACCATATTGAATGATTCATATCATTAAGGCAGTGTATTTATAGTTGTTTTGAAAGAGATCGAACAATGGAGATGAATAGCAACAACAAAAGAGGCATGATGGTTCAGTGGTAGAGCAGATTCAAACCCAAGCCATTGCACTAGTGCCCTTTGGTAAGGCATTTATCTCATCACCAAGTCCCTCAGAGAGGACTTAAGACGTTGGTCCTCCAGTTCCTTACTTCTTAGCCGTCCAGAGAAAACAAACCATCAATTAAAAATGCTTTGGATGTACCTAGATACCTCCTTTTGGTAGTTGGAAGATGAAGATGTATTTTAAGGTGGAAGGGGGAAGGTTTAGAAAATAAAGTTTAGACAAGTTAGGTGATGCTGCAGGAGAGATTTAGGAGAAGAGGGGGCAACGATGTCCTGAAGAGTCCTTGACCAATTGAAGAAGATGAGGAAACAAAAGAGAAGTGGAGCAGAGCAAGACAAAAACAAAAATATATGTCTGGGAACTTGGTAGTTTGGTGTCAATCAAATTGAATGACATGTTTCTCTGCATGGGATTATTATTGGCAGCTTTTTACTTCTCTGAATCAGGGGATCGGCATTGTGTGTTTTGACAATTTTGACTTCTATAAAAGCAGTGATTTTTATGAATCGTTGATGATGGCCATTTTAACTGCAAGACATTGGTGCAAGCTGCAGCGAGCTCTGTGATGTCCTTCAATTATTTTGAAGCTTGAAACCTTATTAGATTGCTGACCAGTGTATGGTTTTAACAGTGTATGTACTGATACTGAATGAATATTGTATATTTTTATCAAAATATTTAAGATGGCTTAAGTGACGTGTGCTTCAAGTAGAGAGAGAGAGAGAGAGAGAGAGAGAGAGAGGGGGAGAGATAAGTTCCAAGTGACGTATTCCTACCTTCCCCAGTTTTCTTAAACTATATCATCTTATTGATAATTTTATAGCCCACATACACTTATGCAGGGCCTCAGAGAACATGTTAAACTCAGGAGTAAAAGATACATGAAAACACATGTGCATGAGTCGCAAGACATTCAGGCACGACAACTCAATTAATTGCTTAAGTTGACCCTTTTGAAGTAACGCTGTTACAATGGCCTGTCACAGGCTAGAAGATCATGATGGTCTGTTACAAGTGGTTAATCCTTTGTACCTAGCGGTAGTTTAGAGTGAATGGCATGTCTGCAATACCTGTGTATCTGAGCGATTCAGAGGAATAAATTGATTTGACTTTTATGTCATTCCTTCTATGACACATTTTGAGACCAGCAATTAATGTCAACCTGTATTATATGTCAGAAGGGTTATAGAAGATTCTCTTTGAGGGACATTTACCGAAGAAAAGTACAGCTAACTTTCCCCCCTATAGAATTGCAGCGATTTGCGTCGAAAAAGATACCCTCCATTAAAATGATCAATACACAATTCATTCTTTATCTCCGTCTCCTCCCCATCGCATTTAAGGTTGGATTAGCAGAAATTTTGTCTCATTTTCTCCGTCCCCGTAATTGCATTTATGTATAAACCCATTAAGTGGCGCTTCAATTTGGGGGCAGAAATCCTCCAAGTTTTAGCCTGCATTTAGTAAACTTCCTCTCTCAGTTGCTGATTCAATAGTTTGGGCAACAATTACAGTTTAAAGATGTATGTAGAATGGTGTTAAATACCCCTACTGAATATAACTTACAGAATGTGGGCCAGCATTATCAGGAATATGTCTTAACCTCATTACACATCATCTCTACAAACAACTTAAGGATAATAAAACCTAATAACAGGTTCCATGCTTATCCCTTTTCTACATTGTCTCTCTTGAGACGCATAGTCCAGGACCATAGATGGCAACAAGCCTATCAATAGGGCCCAGACTATAAATTGACTTAATCTCAAAGAGGCAGTCCATGCACGATCTTGTCAGGCATTCACACCGGAGGAAATTCATACAAAATTTGTTATAAGGAAACATTTAACCAACTTAAGTCTTTGTATAGCAAAAGGGATTACACATAGGATAAGTATGTTGTGTAAAGGCATATCATATAAATATGCTAGTTTTGGGTAGGTCATCTTGCATCATGTCAAGTTACATCGTGGGCATTGCTCAAGGTACAAAAGCATAGCTTGCCCATCATATCAGTACACCCTCACGAAAAAGCCCTGCACAGTTGCTCAAGTTTTTTTATACGTAATGTTCAAACTAGTGATGGACGTAGATTCCTAATCACACTTAATTTTTGTTGTTGAAATGCTCTAACCTCTGTTTTACTATTCCAGGTTTTATTATATAGTGCCTTACGTGATACAACATTTGGAAAGAATTCATAACTTATCATACACAGGGATGCCTGTTTTCAGGCAAAAAATTCCCTGAATTCAGGCCCTGGCGAGTTATTTTCAGACCATAGTTTAGGCTTATTTGTGTACAAAATTGCTCAATCTAGGTGATTTTCAGGTTCTCTGATCAATTCTAACTGGCATCCCTGCATACAGCTGTACTGTTTTCATATAGCTATACAACAACTTTGAATAGTGTGAATGGGGGTTCACTTTCCATGGGGAGATGGGTGTTTAGCCCCTACTCCTAGGGCTTCCAAGGACCTTGCAAGGGATCGAGCCTGTCCTCTTATTCTGATTCCGCTCTAAGATGTCTGCAAGAGTCTGGAAGGCACAGACAATTTTGCCACATCGGTGGCGTCCCAGGGAATCCCTCTAAATGGTGATGCTTCTTACAACTCTGGAAAGTGCTTCTTATTCTCATCCCTGACATAAATCCAGAAGTCTATTGCCAGTACCCATTAAACACCACATCATTCATGTCCAGAGGATGGAACTGTAGGAGAGGAAAGGGGAGGTGGGAAATGGAGTATACAACATAGCATTTAATTCCTGGCTTATAAGTCCACCAAATCGTGTTTATTATTTGTTCTATTTGTTTTGAGTTGTTTCAAATATCCTGCAGACCCAACAAATATGCAGGCTTCCTGTATTTCAAACCCCTCCCCCTCCACACACACAAAAAAAAGGGAGAGCAAGGGGGTTACAACTTGTGCTCTTGTCTTGGGCGCTTTGTTAGCCATTTTGACGAGACCATTAAGTCCGTCATTTGGTGAGAATTGCCAAGAGGCTGCTCAGTGCGGAAGTAATTCATTTTATCACTTTAACAGGTTTGTTAAAAGACGTTGAATCAGTTTACATTGTACTCATGTTAGAGTAACACAATTTGGAACAAATACAGAGTGTTGAAAAACAAGCACAAATTGGTGGATGCATTCCCCCACATGTCCATCAAGAAATGATCCCTTCGTCCTTTTGCCAGTCTTTACATTTCTTATTAGAAATAAGATTCTTTGTTATACTTGTTGCTATGTTATTCAAGCCACAAACTAACTGTTGGAAGTTCTCATACTTTCATTTTTAAGATCGAGTTTAGCCGTTTTAAAGCTTAGCTGTAGTAAGGTTTGATAATATTGAAAAAAAATGATCCTAAATTACTTGTACACTGGGTCCTTTCTTTCTTTTGTCGTATTGTGCATGAAGAGATTGAACTCCTCTCTTACTGTTCTCTCTCTCTCTCTCTTCCTGTGTTTGACTTGTTTTTCTTTCTTCAGGAGTGGACAAAAGCTTGCTTACTAAATTTTAAGGTTGCTAGAAGCTTAAAATACATGTTATGAATAACCTAACCAATGAAAGTTTTCTGTATCATCTTTCTTTCTTGTTCTGTTTAATATCATATTGTTCCCAACTCAAGGACAACAGAACAAAAAATTTGATGAAGTCTTTGAATCAATTAGGGGTCCTTGGAAGAGTAATCTTTGTACCAAATAGGGGAAGAGCAACCCCTAATTCTCCCAGACAAGTTCTCTATACTCTCCTCCTTCTCAAATTCTCTATTTTTCCCATTAAAAAACAAAAACAAACTACATGTGCATGAAGTAGTATCAGTTTTCAGAAGCCGTCCATTCCCGTCGATTGCATGGCCTTTCCCCATTGCCTCAGATAAATCCATGTAATCAAATGGGGGCAGGGGCAATGATTTTAAGGACTATACAGGCCTAAAGCATGATGCATCCTTGCCAGGCAAGTCCCTAGCACGACCCCATTCCTACCCCAGCCAAGTCCTCTGCACACACCCCCTCTCCCAGTTCCAGTTTTGTTTCCCCTCGTATAAATGTGTATGTAGTGGTATCATTCTTGAGAAGCCATCCATCCCTGTCCGTTGCCTGGCCTTTCCCTGTCGCTTCAGATAATTCCATGTAGCCAAAGTATCTATCAGAACATGACAAGATAAAGATCCCAAGATTATCTGGGCGTGTGCAGGAATGTATACCCTGGATATCTCCAAGAAATGGGCCTGTTAGTCACCTTTTAACTCATTGACTCCTAAATTCTCTCAATACCATTGGTTTCATAAGTACTACCCAGGACTAGTCGGCAGTAGGTTAACTTGGTATTAGTATCAAAATTACAATATGAAAGTCTAATGAAAGGTTATCCTTCTGTAAGCATTAATGCAGCAATGCATGCATTATATCATCTCTTCAGAGACAGAAAGGCATTAACTCTGTGTTCAAGTATGTGAGTTAACGTCCTTCTGGCTCCAAACAGAAGATATTATGTGCTGAGAGCCAGAGGGGCCTTGTTGATACTCTTCTAGCTCTCACGTTACACAAACACCATCTCCTGAGTGCTAAAAGGATGTTAACTTTACAATATAATCTCTTAAAGTAAGCAAATTGAAGCTATCCTGGTTTTGAGGAGGTGATTTGGTTGTTTTGGGAGGGTTCCATTGTTTTGATGAGTTATTTCATGTGCTTTGTACGAGTAACATAATGACATATTAGGCCCAGACAATCTGCTTAGAACTCTAGGAACATTAGTCACCCTTATCCAGTGAAAATTGCAAATCAGTGTGGTGATTTTCAGCCGGTGATAGTTAGAGTTCCAGTTAAATACATTTTGATCCTATTCTCAGAATGGATAGTGATGCTAATGGATTTTTCATGAAATCAAGGTACACTGTGAGGCAGAAATTACAACATGAGAACTGGCAACCTGATAAATGAATGCAAAAGGATGGCCATGTATAAACAAAATGTAAATAATCCATGTTTCCAGAGAGATACATCTTATATCCAGCTACTCTTTGATATGTGTCTTCAAAATTAAAATACATTTCTGAAATTGTTTACATTCATCTTTTAACTATTGTTTCACCATACTATTGTTTCACCATATCTTTCCTTATTGAAAGTTAGCCAGCAACTTGAGAGTATGTCAATTCCAGGAGTGTTAGTGGGAAAGAGAGAATATCAGATCAGTCCATGATTAGGTCTAACTGCCATGTCTACGGGTAGAGGTATACAGGACTGACCTGGGGATTGTGAATGACAAAGAAGCCCCTCCTACCTATTGTATTCTTCTAAGGAATGTTACTCCAATACAACTTTTTTTTTCTCCTTCATGTACCTGATGTACCCTCCTCAAAGCTATGCCAGTCACCCAAGCCACCTTTCCAAGCAATTTGTTTGAAGATTGACCCTTGGTCAAATATCAAGTGACCAGGCCTTGACTAGTGGAATAACTGGATACCATTCAAGTGTAATTGAGCATGGTTTGAAGTGTGACCATGACTGCATGACTCATAACTGACCACTTCTCTGGACCGTCAAACGTTTCAGTGGTCTTTGGGTGGAAGCTTCCTTGCATGTAGGTCTGTTTCTATTAGATCATTGTGTCTATTAGATGATTCTATTAGAAATAGGTTTCATAATATTAAAAGCCTCCTTATTTGTGGTATGTGGAATGTAGCCCCTAGCTTCACAGTCAAGACACATATTATCTGTTTGGAGGCAGAAGGGCGTTAAATCATAAGTTTTATCACAGAGTTAATGCCCTTCCGCTTCTGAGCAGACTTGGGCTGTTGGACTGATGTGTTGTGGATATTAACTTGACATGAAAAGCTGCCTAATATCAGCCCATATTTTTTTTAAAGTTAAAATTATACAAATATATTTTTACTCAATTTATCTGTTTCTGTGTTGAAAACCAAAGTCAGCTAATTTCTCACTAAATAGCTCAGAGCTTTTGGATGTCCTACCAATGATTGAAGATAAATTTGTTTGTAAGTCAGATTCAGATTTCCATAAAATTTTGGATAGCACTTGAAAAACAGCAATATTTGGTCAAACTGGGAGAAGCATCGGAGGATGAGGAATGAATAGATAAAATATCAATTAGATAAGCAAAGGAGGAGGAGGAAGAAGTTGCTATGGTAATGTGAGTACAGACCTTGTCTAGGAGGGAGGGGTGGATCTTGAGGACATACCTGGAAAACCTAAATGGTTTTGATCAAGCTTAGGTCGATCTCAAGCTTGATAATGACAGACTAAATCCATTTTAGAAAATAATTTGGAGTACACGCTGAGACTGGGAACCCCTTGAGGCTGTAGTGTAGTAGCTGAAGAGAGTGATACTCAACAGGCATAAATATGCTCTTACGACCCTTGGGGGAATTGTGGAGACAAATTGTTTTGTAATGGATCAGTAAGACAAGGAAAGTGAGTGCTTCCAGGTCAGGCAGGCTAGCAAGTGAACATGGTAGTCTAGTTCTACATCCAAAATGATAAGTACAATGTAGAACCAGGATGTTTTTAAGGATTTGGAAAAGGCAGGGCAGGGGCTTTGATGAAAAGGAGAAGGGTGACAAAACTCCACTGTATGCACCCACTTTATTTCAAATTGTCAGTCAGTAAAAAAAGGTCATTTTGTATAGACTTGTTGGCAATATGAAAGGTTAATGAGATGAACAAGAAAATTGAAGCTGTATGGGGCCATGTAGGCCTCTACAATAATATTTGTCCTTTGTTGCACAACATAATCTAATAGCGGGCAAGGGGGGCTTCTCCTCCAAAATTGACCCTTTTTGGTATATATATATATATATATGTATGTATGTATATCAAGAGTTTTTTAATGCAAATTCATCAGTTGTATATTGCTTCAAATCCTAACATAAAACACAAAAACTCTGTTATTATAACAAATCCATACATCTTGCATATAAAGCAGCCCTCTCCATCTCCTTGGCTTGGAAAAGCTGCCTAGGTGGAATGACAAGCAGATGTACACACTATCATACAAATGTCTGGTCTATAGATACAAGACTAGCATTTAGCCCAGGAGGGGGACTTGGCCTAAACTCCCAGGGGGGAACAAACCGTGTCCTCGTCTAAGGACGCCTAATCATACACAGGCACATACCTCAACTAAACACCAGAAGAAAAATATGGGAGGTGCAAGTTTAGATGATGTGTAGATCTAATTTCATTACACGGAGTAAATGATGGGGAAATTATTACTGATCTGATGTAGCTTACACAGGGTTGGTATGTATAGCCAGAGGCAGGCTTTTTGCAGACAGCACTAGCAGTGTCAACAGCGTTGAGAGTGAAAGGAGGTGCAGAATGATTAGAGGTGCAGCGAAAAGTCTCCAAGACCAAGGGGGACATGTGATGATGTTTGTTTGATAGGAGAGAAAGGGGTAGCAGCAAATTTCAGAGTATGGAAAGATACAGTATAATTCTTTCTATAGGTGTGCCTTTTTAAGAGTTTTGACCTTAATCCATAGCCTGCTGCAAGGTGTTCAAAGTTGTTTAGAGAGTAAGTAAATGTTGATGCAGATAATTTATGCCTTCTTCCAGTTTCAGCTCCCGACTTCACTTGATTTATTGACCATAGAGGAGACATTCATGAAATAATGTTAGTTCAGTGAGTTCATTCAAACTGTACTTCGTTTGAATTCGCAATATATTTTAGGCGCAGGGTACTCTATTTTTCAAATACTATTACCCAATTACCCACTTAGGCATTTGAATGGACTCTGAAGCAATTTGTGTCTGCATTGTAAATAGTATTAGCCTTGAGAGAAGCCTACACATCTATTCTTGCGAATTTCAAACATAGGTGCATGTAAAACTTGACAGGCTAAACTCTACATATTTATGACTTATCACTAAGGTAAACGAGCAACTTTTATGATTTCCTGAATCGTGCAAGCAGATGTGCGGAATGTAATACAATATGAACAGTGACAGTAGCACTATAATGTTTCCATATGATAAAACCCAAAACTGATCTGAAATTAGATGTAAAATGTGGCCTGTGATAAATCATTGGAGAACGTAGCTTTCTTTGTTGGAAATTATTTGTAGAAGATACAGAGAAATTTCCTGTCTATCTGTAGATTAAATGTCCACCAAATATATTCCTCCTTTGAAAAGTGATTGCTTATTATTGTATTTTGCTATGTCTATGCTACGACTGTTTTGTGATTAGCAGCAAGAAAATAAATCTCAGCCGGGTTTGCTATGTGGCGATACTCTGCAAGTTTGACATTCTAAAAGAATTGATTGATAAATGTGGCTATAAATCTATTTGCAGTATCATCGTTTGAGAAAAGTAACGTTTAGTAGACGAATATCATTACAGTGAACGCTGATTTTCTAGCTCATTTTCACATGTGAACATGTCCTGGGAGAAGTGGGGATGAAGAATCAATGAGGATCTTTTTGTTGAGCCTACCCCTGTGGTCTTGGCTCTCCTAAATGAAGTCCTCACTCTTCTCCCCTGCAGGGGGTAGAAATGGCTTTGGACTAGGGTCAAATCCAACTCCATGGCCCTCCCATCCCATCCCTCCCCTCTCTCCCTTTTTCTCTCTCCCTCCCTCTCTCACATTTGCTCTCTCTTGTCTTCATCTTTTTATTTCAACTCAGAATTGTTCTCCCTCTCTCACCCTTTCTCTCCCTC
This sequence comes from Strongylocentrotus droebachiensis, assembly GCA_035222895.1. Lineage (NCBI taxonomy): Eukaryota > Metazoa > Echinodermata > Echinoidea > Camarodonta > Strongylocentrotidae > Strongylocentrotus > Strongylocentrotus droebachiensis. The sequence goes on along the minus strand of JAVYIG010000234.1, from coordinate 47,112 downwards.
TTTTCCTAGGCTTCTCTTTCTGTATTTATTCTTTCTGTAACCCCATCTTTCTTGCTGTCTCTGTCCATCTCTGCCTCTGCCTCTCTCTCTCTCTCTCTCTCTCTCTCTCTCTCTCTTTCTTTCTCTCTCCCTCTTCCCCTCTCTCTCTTTCTCTCTCTCCCCTCTCCCTGCCCCCCTCTCTCCTCTCTTCCTAGCCTATAATCTAGGCGGAGTGCCGAGCTTTTTTCTTTGCTGCTAGACTAACCTTAAGCAGAACGTCTGATACGGCGAGACTACGAACCGTGAGCCGCGCACCGCCTATACTCACTGGTCTAGCTTTAGTCGCTGTTTTTTTATTATCGACCTTGAATCCGTGGCAGTTTTTCGTACGAAAACTGCCACGGATTCATGGTCGATAATAAAAAAAACAACGACTAAAGCTAGACCAGTGAGTATAGGCGGTGAGCCGCTTCGCGACTCACGGTTCGTAGTCTCGCCGTATCAGACGTTCTGCTTAGGGTTAGTCTAGCAGCAAAGAAAAAAGCTCGGCACTCCGCCTAGATTATAGGCTACTCTCTTCCCTGTCCCCATCTCACTTTGCCCTCTCTCTTATCTTCCCACTCCCTCTGTATCTACCCCTCTTTTTCTCTCCTTATTTTGCATTCTTGCCTCATCAGGTTAAACCTCATTTCAAGACTTTCACCCCTCTGTCCTGCTTTTCTTCTCTCTTTGGTCCTTTTCTTTGGATTAAAGGTAATACAAAGTTTTGGTATGGGGTTGTGAATTTGGTTCAAATGAACATATTGGAAGCATATGCGATCCTACAATATTCAGTGATCGTTGTCGCAGTCGAAATCGACTCTAAAGTTATGAAATTGTAAATAATAAACACTTTATGTTGTATAGCTCCCTCTCAAGGTCAAGATATTAATTAAGCTGTGAAACAATGTTTCTTGACTAAAATCGGCCGATTTTCATGGTCGCAGCTACCAGTGTATGGCCGTAGGAGCTATTTGAAATATATCAAAATTTACCGGGAGCACCGGTAAATCTTTATATTCAATTTTTCTCGAAACCAAAAGTGTTTTAGGGGCTAAAATTTATAGTGCTTTTAATACATCCACAGGGGCATCCAAATATATCAAAATTGTAAAGAATCACTATCCAGCCAATTTTCAAAATTTCCCAAAACTTTGTAATACCTTTAAGGTCAAATCCAACTCCATGCTCCCTCCCCTCCCCTTCCCTCCCACCCCCCCTCTCTCTCTCTCTCTGTTTTTCTTCCTCTTCCTCTCCCTCACCCCTCTTTTCTCCTTCTTTCTGTCTTTCCCCATCTTTTTTCTTCTTCTAGATTCCTGGTGAAATGTTTTCAGCTTAATTTTTTGGACTTACACCCTTCTCCCATCATCCTTTTCTTCCTATTTCCCTTCTCCCTTACAAACGTATTTCTTTCATCTTTTTGAAACAGTTGGCACAAGCGGACATCTTTTTCTTCCTTCTGCATGTATGTCTTCTATATACATTCTTTTCCTTCATCTTTATAAATCACTTGAGACAAGAGTATGTGGTGATTTCTTTGGAGAAGAACTTATAGTGATATCAATTATCTACAGAGCCTTTGATGGGACGCAAACTGCACTGACTGGTCATCCCATTATACAAAAAAGTACAGTTTACCGAGCATTGATGGTGTTATATTATGGTGATCAGACATTCACCATCAGATCGCTTCGGCTTTAATTCATAAAAGATAGAGGTTTCTTATTGAGTTTTATGTTAGGTCTAGGATTAGGTATAGTTTTAGGTCCAGTTTTGAAGTTAGGATTTGGTTAGTATAGGAATTGACTGCAGATCGACTTTCACATGGGCTTCTGTCATACAACATATAATTCTCAATCCATATTAAACAGATTTGTCTTGAAGTACTTGTTTAAAATATATTATGAATACTGATTTTTTGAAAGGTTTTAAAGAAATCACTCCGAACGAAAACTTAAGATGCTCGTTATTGAGAAGGAAGAGCGATTGTACCGCTCTCTGTTTATTCTGCTGTGACATTTTCTCACAATCTTCAAAGTGCGGTAGAGTATTATGAATACTGCGAAATATGACTTTCTCTCTCACCTGGAGTCCAGAGGAGCGAGCCCCCATCCTCCATTAAATGGGTAATCACAGATTTTACAGGGCATAAACACTCTGGGTGTTTATTTGTTGAATTATAAAGCTTTTTTCTCTGGATTTTCCATTTCTGGTGCTTGGGTGGTAGTGGGACATACATGTAAGAATGATTCAGGTTCAGAAGAATGAAAATCTAAAAAAAGAAATCTGAATTACACTTTCCATACGTAAAACATTTAAAATTTACTTAACAAATATTGTGTGAAATAATATACCTGACATTAACTTTTACATCGATATCACATTTTGAAATGTATTATTTTTATGTCAGTTTGTAAATGCAAGGAAGATTATATGTTAGATGCTGTACAGTAGAATAGAGTCCAATTATTTGACTGTTGTAAAAAGGTCATACTTTCCATATCATTACACAGTTGAAAATTGAAATATGTTATTCCCATTGCAGACTTATTCTCATTCAAACTATATGTCATTATGTTGATATATAGTCTGTCCACTACTTTTGCTATATGATTATTCTTTTTACAACATTTCATCATTCAGGACTCCTCAATCCTCCCTCTCTCTCTCTCTCTCACATGGTGCACCCGCAAGCCTACTGTACATATGAATTTTGTATGAATTTTGTATACATTTTCTTTAGTCTGAATCCATTACACATATTTATTTAACTAAAATGTAAATTGAAGATACTGGCATGCAGGTATGCATATATAGCTTTATTCTCATCTTTCTCTCGCTGTAACTTCCAGAAATGTTCCAGAAATATTTTTTTCAATATTTACCCATTTCCTCTTCTTTCAACACTCATTTTACACCACCATCAGCATCATCCCACATCTATTTTACTTCCAGTTTATTGAGAGATAGAGAGAAAGAGATGCAGGGACAAACCGGAGAGGAACATTTAAGTTATGCACCCAGAAATGATGAAAGGATTTGGGCTGGACTGAAATAGCCATCGCGGGATTAGGGGAGGACTGTGCGGGAATGAGGCATGATGGATGAGGATGATATGGAGGGGTGAAACAATGTATAGAAATGCTCCCCACACATTCATCAATACTCATATATCATATTTCCAATGCTGTCTTAGTTTTTTCATCACAATCATAGGAGCTAAAGGGAGTTATCTTGGATGATATCGATGCCCCAATTTTTATTCAAGATACATGTATCTTAAGATTTTCTCCTTATGCAATATTCTGTAGAAACCTTGCCTTCTCCATTCTATGCTTTGAGAAATAAACCCCTGACTATTGAATTCTATCATTTCCATAGCCTTAGTATAGGGACCCTCGGGTTCCTGTATGCAATGGGTTAAGTGATCCGTATGCTGCCCTTGGTATTCTATGGTTCCTCTGTACTTTAATAGCTTGTATATATTCCTAGTGTAATACCACATATTAAGGTTTACTATATTATTATATTGGAGCTAATGCAAAGTAAGAAAGTTTAGAAGAGAAATTATCATCCTAATTAAGTACATACTGTAAAGGTGTAATAGTTATGTGTATACATTATTCTGGTAGAAGATGTATGTTTCATATTGGAAAAAAAAGAAGGTGGATTCCTGAATATTTAGAAGTATTGTCGGTTTTGTCTGCATCTTTGATGAGCAGAGTGGCGAAGGAAGAATGTCTCTTTCAACCAAGTGAGGAATGTCTCGCGTCAGACATTAACGTAGTTTGATCAGCAGCGGTAGCTCACTGCGATCCCGGGCTAACTCCGGCAAGATCTAACTCTCATCAGAGCTGTCACGGCTTTAAGAAATGATTTCGAATCCATCAATCGTGGCCTTGCAGAAGCGCCATTGGCCTTGGCACGACCTCATTTTTTCCCTGCCCCTTGTCTCCGACATACTGCACGTGTGAATCTATGCGGGTCGACGCATTCCTCCCTCCCGATTGCAAAACCTGCCGAAAATCCCTTGTCTAAACTGTCGCCGAAAAACCAAACAGAGTCATCACTTTTCACGCGAAGACATCTGGTAGGAATTTGGGAGGTTTTGAGATTTCTTCTCTTCCTCTTTTTTTTCCAAGGAGTTTTTCATATTTCTCTTCATATTTTGGGATAGGGGTCCAGGGAGAGGTGGTTGCAGAGATCTTGTTGGGAGGGATGATCAGTTGTAATAAGGAATATTTGATTGATAGATAGATAGATAGCATGATAGACAGGTATGGAAGAAAAGGACAATACCACATACCTAAAGAAGAGAAAATATTAGGACTTCAAGAAATGCAAGGAAAATGAAGAAGCATCCTGGGACAGAAGCCACTGTCGGTTAGATGCCAGAACTATTAAAAAGAGATCAATATGTCTTTGGAATTTGAATTTCATGATAGCCATTCAGCAGGAGGTTCTTATCCTTCAATGCTGAAGAATAGTATATAAAAAGTGAATATGACCTTGAGGCTACAGTCGATTCGACCCTGTTCTAGGTTCTGTGAAATGACTCTTTTCTGCGCAGAAGGCACAAACAATACTATTGGCAAAATTTGACAAGTTTCAGGTGTTGAGTTAGAGGATTAACAAAAATAAAGAGTTTGAACCTGTCATCATGAACTATGTAGAGAATTTTTGGCCTAGATAATATGTTATGAATTTAGTCAATGGAACATAAAAACTTTAAAATGATACCCTATTTCTTATATATGTGCATCTTTTACTGACCTACTCTCTAAGAAGAAACGAGTGTAACAGTATGTTCACTTGATTTTCACTCCCTTGGGAGTCACGTTAGTGATCACTTGTTTTGGGGTGAATATCGATTGATTTTAGAGTGCTCTCTAAGAAGAAAAGAGTGAATGTTCAATCTATTTTCACTACATTTTCACTCTCCAGAGGATTCATGTCAGTGATCACCCAATTTTTTTTAGAGAATATATTGCTGGTCATGTCTTGAAATATATATCTAGGAAAATTGTGGAGGGAATATACATGTAAGATGGAACACTGCACGTCCATGTTAAGAGAGAGCTTATAGAGGAAAGATGAAAGGATAGTGAAAACAGACAGATAAGAGATACAAGGAGCCAGACGGCAGGCAGGCAAACTGATAGTCAAATCACATTCAGTGATTGTGAGATTAATATGACCAGAATGAGCAGGTGAGATCGGGAATAAAGAGTGTATTCAGTTAGGCCGACAGACAGTCATTCTGCTTTCATTTCTGTGGATGTCTCATGTTCAATTATAACCAACCGAAGAATAGAATGAGACCCTTTCTGTCTGTTCAATCCCCTCTCCCCAACCATTAAAGAAAAATTAGTATTTTGAACATGAGAAGGTAGACCTGAATATCTATATGATGTGATCATGGTCTAATAGATCTCTGTATTTTCAAAGAAGAGCAGACAAAAAATGGTTAGTCTTTGTAAAAAAGAAGAAGTATATTAATGATAGTTACACTCATGGAACACCCATTAGAAATCAAAAATACATAATCTATGCCTGCTATCAATTGTAAATTAATTGAAAATAGAACCAGGGAACAAGTAATACTTGATTCTTTGGGAAAGTTACCTTTCAGTACAAAACTTCTCTAAAGTTAGTGTCATGACATTCATTTGGAATCATACATTGTAATTGTAAAGTGGAAGCTGTAGCTACCAGTACTGTGATGCAACTGTCCTTCTAGCTCTCAAAAAAGGGGATATTGAGATACTTGTCTTCATCTGATTTGTTTTCTTTGTTTGGGTTTGAACAAGTATCATTTCCTCATCCCCACAAGGCAATGTCTGTCTCAGTTCTGACAACAAAACATCTTTCTGTTGCTCAAGGGGTAGATCGGCAGCTATTCTGTAGATGGATCCTGCCATTTCTTATTCCAAACTTGGTCCATCCATCCAGGGGGGTGTTTCACAGATTGAAGTCAAACTTAACTCTAAGTTGGACTTAAATATTATGGAGAGCCATTTGTAGCCTTACAATAAAATATATTCAAAAGCAAAAATTCAAGTATTTTAAACTTTTCATAAATTCCACATCAAGAACATAAAATCTCCCATTATAATAGAAAATATGAATGATATTAATCAACATTTTATGCCTTTTAAAATAACTTTTACAAAATATTTTCAAGGATGCTAATGGCTTTCCATAACTTATAAGTCCAACTTAGAGTTAAGTTTGACTAAGGATCTTTGTGAAACACCCCCCAGGCTTCTTGGTGCGTGTGCAGGTCGGTCGGTCCATCTCGAAAGTAGGGTAAGCCAATTGGCTGAGATGTGTGGGGTGGTTCTACTCGCCCTGTTTGTATACACATCAAGTGACCCAGCCTCCACCTTGGTGACATACAAGTCAGCCTGCTAATCTGCTATGGGAACACACTTCATACCAGTGTTTAAGTGAACGTTTCAAAGTGGAGTCAGTCTGTTAATCTGCTATGGGAACACACTTCATACCAGTGTTTCAGTGATCGTTCCAAAGTGGAGTTAGTCTGGTAATCTGCTATGGGAACACACTTCATACCAGTGTTTAAATGAACGTTTCAAAGTGGAGTCAGTCTGGTAATCTGCTATGGGAACACACTTCATACCAGTGTCTAAGTGAACGTTTCAAAGTGGAGTCAGTCTGTTAATCTGCTATGGGAACACACTTCATACCAGTGTTTAAGTGAACGTTTCAAAGTGGAGTCAGTCTGGTAATCTGCTATGGGAACACACTTCATACCAGTGTCTAAGTGAACGTTTCAAAGTGGAGTCAGTCTGTTAATCTGCTATGGGAACACACTTCATACCAGTGTTTAAGTGAACGTTTCAAAGTGGAGTCAGTCTGTTAATCTGCTATGGGAACACACTTCATACCAGTGTTTAAGTGAACGTTTCAAAGTGGAGTCAGTCTGGTAATCTGCTATGGGAACACACTTCATACCAGTGTTTAAGTGAACGTTTCAAAGTGGAGTCAGTCTGTTAATCTGCTATGGGAACACACTTCATACCAGTGTTTCAGTGATCGTTCCAAAGTGGAGTTAGTCTGTTAATCTGCTATGGGAACACACTTCATACCAGTGTTTAAATGAACGTTTCAAAGTGGAGTCAGCATTTTAATCTGATATTTTACATGCAGGGACACTGTTTCTACCTTCCTGTCTACGTTATAGTGAACCACAGTTAATGTTTCAGTTTGCGTTTTAAAGCCTGGTCAAGTCAATTTAGTCTGGTAGTCTGGTAATCTGCTATGCGAACTCAGTTTCTACCCAGATTTGAATGCACCTTTATCAGTGTTTAAATGTATGTTTCAAAGTCTGATACAAGTGAAGTAATCTGCTAGGGGAATAGAGTTTCTCCCCAGGTTGATTGTTCCCCCATCAATGTTTTGATGAATGTTTCAAAGGTTTGAAATGCATCAAGTGACCCAGCCGGCAACCTGATGACATGAAAGTCAGCTTGGTATTCTGCTATGGGAACACAGTTTCTACTGGCGTTTGAATGAACCCCTATCAATATTTAATGTTTGATGATGATGATGATTGCAGTTATGTATGTTGGTGTTGATGAATGGTAATTTAAAGATAATGGTTATAACGTTGATGATTGAAATTAAATGTTGATGATTTTCTAGTAATGACGTTTTACAGATTTTGAGCTTGTGAGAAGTACAACATCCCTCCAAACTATAATTGATGAGTTGAATGTTGACATAACTATAGGCTACATCAACCATAATTTCTTGATCAAAGTATTTTTGGGGTTTTACCAGGATAGGGGGCGATGCCTCAATTCTTTTCTCTTCCACTCTCTCTGCCTTTTACCTCTTCAATTTTGTTATTCCAAAGATTATGATGTCAACTCCAGTCTACAAATCTGCAATTTTCCAGATTTTCTGATTATTCTACAAACACATGTATCACTGATTGTCTATCTTTACTTTTGGTATTGGTATTTATTTTCCATATCACAATGTAAAAAAAAAGAAAAAGAAAATTCATTTACATAGTAAAATCAATGGTATAGTGAATGGCTGGATAACCCATTTAGCTTTGTTTGTATAACAAAACTGTTCTTCCCTGGGGTTCAGGGAATAAAGATAATAACAGTTATCGGAGAACAAAGAGAATAACAATACATCATTAAATAAAATCATTTAAATACGTATAAAATCTAAAACATACCGTATTAGAGAAGCATAGACTGAATACTTCCTTGGCTCATGTCCATGGGAGCACTGTGGTGTAGGGTTCATTTATGTAGGTGATGATGAATGATATTAAAGATAATGCTTATAATGTTGATGATTGAAATTAATTGTTTTTGATGTCACCAGTAAGTAGACCATTTACAGATTATTAGCTTGTGAGATATTAACATCACTCTAAACAATAGCTAGATCAACCGTAACTTCTTGATTGGAGCAGTTTTGGGTATTTGCCAGGATAGGAGCGATGCTACCATTCTTTTTCTCCTCCAATCTCTCTGCCTTTTACCAGTTCAGTTTTGTTATTCCAAACATGATGATGTTGCTTCCAGTTTATAAATCTGCAATTTTCCAGATTTTCTGATTATTTTATCACTGATTGTCTACCTTTACTTACTAGGCTCATGTCCATTGGAGCACTGTGGTGTAGTGTTTCATCCATTACTTATCAATTCTGCAGATCATTGCCCCTATGACCATTGACAAGGCATTTTATCTACATCTGCCTCTCTTTACCCAGTTGTGCTTGTATGGTTACCATATGAACAACTCTGGATAGTAGTTATAAGAAATGATGTCACATTTTCATTTATGATTCAATTCAATTCCAATAAAATATACAAAACAGAATACAATCATGACAAAATAACAGTATAAATGGATCAAGAGTACAAAATTTGGTAACATGATAAAACAATAAAGCGATACATCAGAAAACAACACAAGATAGAGCATTATTGGAATTGGGTGGCCATGAATGTGAAATACATGTATGAGACCTGTGCAAGAAACTGAACAGTGGATCATATCATATGATGCCTCTCTGTCTCCTGTAATTATGTAGCAATACAAACTTTTTTTTTCAAGGATAGAAAAAGAAGCTGTCTATTAACATTGAGTATCTGTGATTACCCAGTCATTGAATACATAGACAAATGTGACACTTTGACTAAATTTTAAAATTTGTCTCGACGATACCTGAAAATGTAGCTTATGTTTGAACAGTTGATATATTGAAATGAGCATTGAAATGTCATTTTTCTGGTCAAATGCCAAGAACAAAAATGGGATTAGCACTTCACCAATCTTGAGATGAAAAGTTCCTCACGACGGTTTTGGAGTAGTTCACCGAAAATCTGGGAGCCATATGATGAATTGTGGCAAAGAAAGTCTGGAGTGGTCCCGGTTATGACTTGACCCGTACTACTTGTTTTCTTTAGATGTACGATAGAATAACAATCACTTTTATGATCTTTGCCCAATCAGACGGCTGCAAACCACCTGGTGTCGGAGTGAAATAACTATATGATCAAAGTCAAGTGTGGAGCCGCACTTGTTCATTTATTTGATAATGTGCAGTTAAGTCAATAGCCACTGATTACTTCTTCTTGATCTTCCTGTCAAAAGGTTTTGGGGAAATTTCATTCATAATTTCTAATTTAACGAAAAGAATGGACTGGAAATCAATTTGCTTGCATTGATCATTGTTCGTAAGAGAGAAATATGATGAATTACTTTAATACTAACAAATAAAATTGTGATGAATCAGTTCTAAATCTTTACTGCTTTTGTAAGCTTTCCTAAAAGTGTTCTTGTGATGAAAATGAGGAGAATAAGGAAAGGAAGAATGTCTGTAAAATTTACAAATTGGAGACTATGGTGGACTGATTAGAATGATATTAATATTAATATTCTTGGTTTATATTGTGCCTATTACATCTAAAATGTCTCTAAGTGCTTTACAGAAATACCATTACCCTGGTCATCAGGTTCAAGCTAGCCAGAAAACGTTGTAGTAGCAAGTTTAGATTGTGTAGAGATATAATATATCTTTGATGATAAACTCAATTCAGAGATCACATCATAACAAAATTAAGAAATATTGTCTATTTTTGGACAATATCTTTTAATAAAGAACTTCCTTCATATTGAGATAGACTAATTGGTCTAAATTTATAAAGGTGTCATTGATTTACAAATCCACTGCTTGTATCCTATTCTCAACTGTTTTATTTGCCTAAAGGCATCTCCTTCATCGTCTGGCGGTCTTGAAAGTTGTAAAAGGAAAATATCAGAAAAAGTAGAATCTGTTCTGAATCAAAGAATTTATTCTTCTCCACAATGAAGAGGAAACTGCAAAGTATTGTTCATTGCTTCACCCATTCTTACAACATAATCACCATGGCAATTAGAATATCAGTTTGTATGTGTTTCCTCTCAGAAGGCTACATTAGAACATGAACTTGATATGACCTTCTCAGCCACGCCTGCGTCCGTCCATCCGTCGGCCAATTACTCATGGCCATTCCGACCTCCCTCGGCCGTACCAATCAAAAGTGTGAATTAACTTGAGAAAACAAATATTCCAAACTGCTTCCGTCCACTTTTTCATCCCCCCTAAATTAGAACTTTATGATGTATTAATAGGATGGTGCACAGCTATTGAGTGTAGTAAATCTAGTCAAAAGTCATTAAAGTAGAATACACAGTACAAGTTTGATTTGATTATCATTTTATATGCAGATTGCATTGATGTATTTTTGCTTTTGTTGGCATTGATAGCGGTAAGTAAAGATTTTTAAAAAAGGGGAGTGAGGAGTTACATCTCCATTAAATTTAATGTCAACCCCAGTTGGAAAAAACTGAGGTGGGAAAAGACTTTGAAAAACAAGTTTATTGTCTTTACATATTTCTTATTTCCAAGCTCAAATTGTGGCTTTGGTTGTGAGAGGGTTAAAGTCATCAGGGCGTTTCCTCATCTTGCTATTATCTCCTATTATCCTTCCATCTTTAATGGGAACCAGACCGACTTCCGCATACATGCGGCCATGTAACCATTGTCTCAACAATTGTCTTAAGGGCTGTGATGGACGCATTTCAAGAAAGCATAAGAAATGGAATTGACTGTCAAAAGAAGTTGATAATCCTCCCCAATTTGCCAGGAAATTTACTTCCAGGCTTTCCCCAGTATTGCGTTACTTACTACAGGAAGAGGGGACATAAATGGGTGACTAGGGTACACCAATTTTATCTCTTTATTGCCCCCATGAGGATTGGCGCCGGCTTTCATAGGGAAAATATCAGCGTTCAGAAGTTCACGATCGTTTGTGGTGTGTGCTGCAAAACTGGCAAACAGTATCATATTCATAAATGAAAGAAATTATGTGGTTATTGTGCTCTATTTGGAGGAATATTAATAATGAAAGCTAAAATTGAATTGACACACAGTCTCCCCTAATATCCAGTCACACCTATTTTAAATCATCAAATATATTTTAAATCATCAAACATTTATGTTCATTTTTCGCTCATATCAAAATTCTATCAAAATTCCCCCTTTTACATTAATTTTAACTTGCTAACATTTTATTCAATGATCTTAATCATCGATGAAATTCTTTGTTTGTTTCTCCTACTCTTTACTGTTTTTTAAAACTTTCTACAATTTTCTCACTGTACACCGACTCTTTCTTACTTGCCGTCTCCCACTCTCTACCATCTCAGAGAGAGACAGAGAGAGAGACAGAAAGAGACAGAGAGAGACAGAGAGAGAGAGAGAGAGAGGGGGGGGGAAGGGAATGATAACTGTTACATCGCCTTTTTAAATTTTTTTAAGCAAGTTGTTTCTCATACTTAAATCTTGCCTGCACTTTGGTCAGTAATCCCCCCCCCCCCCGCCCATTTAATATATTTTTAGCAGTGCCTTTCAATTTCCTAGAAAGTATTTAAGCCAAGAGTAAGATATTGAATTTGTTATGGAATAAACTCACTTCACATATTGGTTTTGTTTTCTGAATAAAAGGAGAGCCTAATACCTAGGGTTCCAGGGTACAACATTGACAGCATATTTTTTCTCCAAAGCATGGGTAAAACGAGGGTCTAGGAGTTGAGGAGGCTAGGGTGTCCTAGGGGTAGGAGGGATGTTACTAGATGGGAGAGGGGGGATGCAAGGGAACATTGAGTAGCTGCGAATATGGGATGAGTTGTATTATATCATCTTTTTTCCAGAGTGCCTCCTCCCTCTCTCTTTTGTTCTCTTGTTCTTTTTATGGATGGGCCATTCATTTTTTTAAATATTTGTTTGGGGGAGGGGGTACGTGCCCCTTCCCCATATCTGCACCAATACATGTAAGTGTATCAGTTATTGAATGAACCTCACAACATGTGGGTAAATTACTTTATTAGTCCTCGGGTAAATGTGATTAAGCAAAAGCAAAGTGTGCTAAGGGAAAAAGAATCATGCTTCACTATCGCCAGCGCCTCTAGTAATAGAACCTAATTAAGGCTGTATTCAGGGGTCTTTCCCCTCTGTGCAAGTTAAGGGTGCACTATGTTCTAAGAAAGTCAGTTCTGTCCTTTATTTGAAAGTTTAAATGCAGTTCACTTTATAGTATCATTTATTTTCTTCCTTTAATTTTTTTCTTCAAATTCATAAAATATTTGCAGAACGTAAGCATAATTTCAAGAGACTGCTGAATTTGTTTGAAGAGGAAGAAAATGTTCATACCTTTAAACAGCAGCTTAAGTGAATTAAAAGTTTTGTGATTTAGATTTGAGTTAGCAGTTATAGCACAAATGTACGCAAAGGCAAAAGGCAGATTGTTGCTCTCTCTAGGGTAAAAACTTAATTACATATTTAAATAAAATCTACAATTTCTTATTAATTATAAATCTGTTGATATGATTTTTGACTACTGGTAGTGACATTGAAAAAAATAGATGACATAAAGGGATGAAAGACTTATGTCATATGGGACACATGATACAGAAATTACACCAAATACTAGCAAGAAGTACAATGACAAGTATACGAACAGCAGTCATACCCAAACTTTCTCTCTCTCTCTCTCTCTCTCTCTCATTCACTGTCATGTTTTCTCCACTTCTCAAATCTGATTTTTGGCTTGTTGTTCGGGGGGTTGGCTTGAGGAAATTCAGTTTGGTTAGGGCGTCGGGGCAGGAGGGGTAGTCTGTGAGAGAATGACACAAGCCGAGGTAATGTGTGGCATGAGTCAGGGGACATACTGGCTCCGACAGAGCTTACTGATAGTACGGCAGTGTGGAACAGACACTGCCAGTTGGTCTCGTAAAAATGCTGTGGTTTTCAGGGAAATAACAATAAGTGCATTAAGATATAGATATCCCTCATTTTGGGGTACGTCTGATGACATCCCTCCTCTCCTTCCCTTTTTCTTGAATCACGCAATGTTAATCTAAATTAGATTTTTATAAAGCTCTTATTGTCTTTTTTCTTTTTGTTTTGCTGGTTCATTTATATTTATTTCACATCTATTTTTTCCCATCCACTTTTTGTCACTTTCTCTCTTTCACTCTCTCTCTCTCTCGCTTTCTCTCTCGCTCACTTTCTCTCTCTCTCTCTCTCTCGCTTTCTCTCTCTCTTTCTGTCTTGCTTGTAAGAGCTCAAGTAGAAAATAGTAACTTTCCTTGATATATGGTTCTCTCTTTCTCCCATCTCCCTCTCAATTTCTGTCTGTATGTCTGTCTGTCTCTGTTTCTATCTCTCTCTCTCTATCTCTCTGTTATACTAACCATTTTAAATAGTACTTTCACATACTTTCCATTTCCAACACAGCGCCAAATTTGGGCTTAATAAAAAAGAACTGTTTGGATGGATACATCAGTCAGTTGGTTTTCGTCACGATCATTAGCTTCATTAAGTAGACTAAAGATGATTCAGTATTTTATTTGAAGTCATTATAGTAATGTATGTTTCCTCTATCTCGCCCCCTTTCTCTCTTTCTTTCTTCCTCTCTTTTTCTTCTTTCTCCATCCCCCAAGTAAAAGTATATCATATTATATAATGCATCTGCTCTTTATTTATTTTAAGAGCTTCTTTGGAATAAAGAAATATATTTACAGTAACTTTTCAGGATATATTTTTTTGGTATGTCAATATCCCTATTAAATAATCGTTCATTTTTTCTCTATATCTAGAAAAGAATAAGACGTGGACTTTCAAAATTGAAAAAACTCAATATTGTAATTTAAGTATTTTGTGGCATGAGACTTTTGCATATCTCAACCACATTCTAAATATGCAACAGTTTCTATTTTTACTGTATTCCTCTATTTAAAGAACAGTCATCATGAAAAAAATTCCTTCCTCTTCCTTGTACTCTTATATATGAAATCAAACAGTCTGTTATAACAAAAATGATGACACATTTGTAGGTCTTCGCTTAACTCATAAGCCTTAATCACAGCACATCTCCTATATTCCTCAAATTGGGCACACCCAAGTCATATGACAAATGTACACCTATTGAAATGAGTGGCACATTTCCACCTATGATTACAACATTGGTCTCTCTGCATTCTACACCTGTTTGAAGTTATTACTCCACAACCCAAGCAGCCAAAATATATTTCTGTCGTGTTCAAAACAGGAAGAGTATTTTAAAATTATCTATGTGAAGTATCATTATAAGTAGCAATGATATGCTTTTGCAGTTGTATATAATGCTATTGTATTTTCATTCATTTTATAACAGTAAATACTTGCTGAGATCTAGAAACAACTTGTTTTTAGCAATTACGAAGCCATGGTGAGATATTTGTAATTTGCTGTAGCGAGAAAGCATTTAAAGCTCTAGTACTAGTTTAAAATTGACCCACCCCCCTCAATACAGAGTTTTCTTGGACAGTGATCTGGGGATGTAATTGAAAGAAGCTCCCGAGGTATGCTTTTTCTCATTCTTAATTAGTGAAGAAATACATTTCAATTATCCTACCTTGGAGATTTAACGCAAACCAGATACTCTCTCTCTCTCTCTCTCTCTCTCTGTGACTCTTTCTGACTCTCTCTGACTCTTCTCTTTTATAAGTTCTTTACCCCTCCCTCCAACTTCCTTCTCCCCTTTTCTGTCTCCCTCTGCTCCCCCCCCCCCACCCTGTCTCTCTCTCTCTCTCTCTCCCTCTCCCTCTCTCTCTCTCTCTCTCTCCCTCTCCCTCTCTCCCTCTCCCTCCCTCTCTCTCTCTCTCTCTCTCTCTCTCTCTCACTTTCTCTCCAACTCGTAAAGCAATGACAAGGCATATATTGATGGATTTTTTTTAGAGGGACAGTTTACTTTAATTAACCTGACATATGTCCACTGTTTAATCCCTTCCTGCAGTAAAAGATACAGGAAACCTGTAGGTAATTGCAATTGATATTGTCACATCAGGCCTGTTCCTATGTATACCTGGCCCACTTACTTCAGATGATATGAAAATTAACAAGCAAAGCAAGAGGAACAGCAGCACGTTGAGCTTATGAAGAGAGAGGGCGAATGGTAAAGATGACAGGAAAACATCACCCCCCCCCCACACACACACTTTGCCGTAGATTGTGTCAATTATTTGAGGCGGATGCACAGAAAGAAATAAGGCAAGATATTGTGTAAAAATCCTCTTCTGTGCGAATTATGATTTTTAATGAGCAATGTGTATGATTTATCTTGTTAACATATTTGATAATGAGTCACAACAGTCAAGGAATGAATCAGTCAATTTCAATTATATCAATTAGCATCTTAAGAAAAGTATCAATGTTTGTGAAAATCTTAATCTGCATCCCTGTCTATACATTGTATTTGCTTCCATTCTCTGCGGTCATGTTCCCTACAGCGTTTCCAGTTAATCTTGAGATCCGCCCCATCGTTCAAAAAGCGCTAATCCTTAAATCTTGGGAAGGGGCTCCCAAGACTCTACCGTATATCCCCCTTTCCCCCCGCCCCTGTGCACCCTGCCTAAAGCTATAAGCTACTTTGCAAATCCAAGTATAAACCGTGATGTTCGATATTTAATTCATGCTTATGAACTACTTCCCTTAGGTAGGAGAACCATGCCACTGCATGCGCAGATGGGTATCGGTTATTTGTTTTTTGTTTTGTGGCCGCCCAAAGTTTATTTTGAAATGACACATCTTGTTCTCTTTAGGAGATGAAGAGGAAAGAGGATGGGGATCCTCACCAATGTGGTCCCATTTACACTTGACATGCTAAACCTCCTCAAAATACCATTGTGGTGCAATTTTGCATGTAACTAATGGCAATAGGCCCCCTTTTTTGGGGGGGGGATGGGGTTTGGTAAAAACATACTTGTGGCCATTATGCCTACACTGGGTTGAAAAGGTCTAGAAATATTAGCAATCTTTTTTTGTTGCTGTGGCTTTAACAAAAAAATGTTCTAGTTGGGTCTGAACAGGCCTTTATAAATTGGCAAAAAATAGTTACGGTACTCTTTTGGCCATTCAAAAGAAAGAAAGAAAAAAATGATTTAGCTATATATTTGTTTTTCTTGTGTAAGGCGTCAAAGTAATTGGCACACAGATAACAAATTGTTCAAATTATTGCATGGTCGGGGAATGTATCAATCACACATTTAAGTCATCAGATTTCATTTATTTTCAAACAATTCAAATCTTTATAAAGCATTTTATTTGATAACAAGATTATGAACAAGAGTTTTCCCACATCAGTGAATTATCAGTTTAAAACCATGGGCCTAAAATGTGTCAACGCGTCTCAAAGGAACCGCTTTTGCTCTGGTAGTAAATAAAACACTGTCGTATGATTCCATTGAAAGAGAATGAAATAAACAGGAAATGCCAAAGAATGGTTTGGTTTTATGGCTGTATTTCATGAGTATTTAGACATGACTGTCAGTTTGATGTTTGTTACGATCCAGTTGTAGGCAAGATTCCATGCTGTTCAAAGAGTGTTCGACCCAGAAAAGTGGGACAACTGTTTAGAGGAAGCAGTATGATATCTAAGCGTGACTCTGCTTGAAACAGTATAATAAATAAATAAATAAATAGATCAATGAATGATTGAATAAAATGAAGAAATAAATATCTAAATAAATAAATGAATCATCTGTTCAGAGCCATAAAGGCATTAACCATATATAGATTTATTAAAGTGTGATGACACCCATCAGGCAATAATCATACAGTTCTACCTTCGTTTTAAAGCTGTTCTCAATCAATTCTTTTGATTAAGTTTAAAATCTACATGTCATCTTAAAGACGGAAGGAAGCCAGATATATAGCACTAGGTTAAAGAAAGAAATGATATTTTATTTCTGTACATTTCCTTATATACTGTCTTGCAGTGCCAAGGCGGAACATAGGATTTAATCAAGATTAATTAGCGCAATTATCTGTCTTCCACATCTAAATTTAGCCCCCGTAGTATTACACCTGGTCATTACACGCAAAGGCCAAAATTAGCACCTTCCACCCTGAAGTATAAATACCACGGAGATGACCAGATGTTGTACCACTGTCCACTTTGGTTGACCTGCAATGCAAGCGGTCAAGAAGAATGAACCGATCCCATCTACCTCTCATTGCCAACAATCCAAGATTTAGTTCAATTTCCTGACCAAAGGAATGTTTAGTACCTAGTTGTCCGTCAAGTTTACCAAACCGCAAGATAATTCTTTATTGTTCTTTGAATCACATGTGATGTTTAACTTTTTAACTTTTTAACTTTGTATTGTATCAGTTTAAAGTTTAACTGATTAACTATTATTAAAAGTTAAAAATTATCTACTGTTAATTAGGAAATATGAATATTTTCAATTTTTATCAATTCTAATGATCGATCACTTGTTTAATCATGGTGATGTTCATATCATAATAAATTAAAGTTCAAAGGAATTTTTAAACAAAGACTCAATTTTGGCAAAGTTTCTGTAAGTATTTACATTTAAACATTGCCTGGAGACCTCCAGTTGCCATGATCATATTCTTCTATTCTGTGTCACTTCAATGCTTTTTGTTCCCATTGTCAGCTTTCATATATTACTTTATGCTATGTTAGGAAGGCCTTAGGCAAGCCCTTACTGTGACCAAACCTTCCATTCAATCAGTATATATGAATGCAATTAAGATACAAATCTCTTTTGAATTCATTAAATTATTTCCTTAAAGGTATTGGTTCAGATTCGAACTATAATATACGGTATATATATATATTTTAAAAGTTAGTGTCTCTTCTTTCTATGAATTTCCTACATTAAGTTAGCTATAGCTTGTTCAAAAAAATTCTGATAATCTGAATATACTTTCTGAATATAACCTTTTGTTAGAGTATTATGTAGTAGGATTATGGATTTTGATTTGAATTTTTTGTTCGTTTACAGATCAATTTATTTTGAATGTTCATGGTTGAAAATACAATATTTGCTAATATCGATGCCAGTAACTTTTATGATCCATCATAAACAGGTGGTCATTTCATATCTTAAAATCTAATGCATATCCCTCTGTAGCATTCATTGTAATATCATTTTTTTTAAATAAATCTTATAGAGAATACCTTTAAGCTTAATGAGCAATTTGTTACATCTGGTGTATGGTGGCGGGCGACCCATGGTAAGGATCACAAGCCCCCCTGCAGGTCATGGGGGGCACCATGAAACCTGATCGCACAGTACGCCCCTCCGACACCTTGCACCTAATTTAGAGCAATTAAACATTTCCTGGGGGAACCGGTCCGCCCATTTTCATGACGCGCCAGACACCAGACTCGCTGCTCGCACTCGCTACTCCTTCTTTTCTGCTTTTGTTCTTCTTCATGCCCCCGTTTTTTATTGGCCCTGCCCCACTTTTTGTTTAATTGATCTAAAAAACAAAGGTTATGAACAGACTTCCCATTCTGTAAATCATGTTTTTCCACCTTCCTAATCTGTAATGTGTATTATTAAAATAGGTTTTATGGGAATCAATTAACTGATTCTGATATATTTCTGTCTTTGAATTCCTGTTCAAATTTATGATGAATTTAAGGCTGAATTTCTCCTAATGTTTATTAGAAAGAGAGCTCGTTAATCTCTATAACACTTCCAACAAAATAACATCAAATGTATATGGAGCACCAACATTAATGATAATCCAGAATGTATTGTGCTTGTGTCATTCTCCTCTCTTTGAAAGAGGGATGGTTGACTCTTCTAGTCAAATCTAAGAGATATACCCCTCTTATTATTGCAAGTAATATTTTCTTACAAAGCTTGCTGATTTTCAAACTATAGGCCTATTCTATTTCAATGTAAAGCATATTGTTGACATAGTTGATGACAGTAAAAATAAACATAATTATCTTAAAGTTAAAACTCGCCAAAAATGTAATAGCTGAAATCAAATTGCTTTAAAATGATGTTAAAATCACTCAATCGATTGAAAAACAGGTACTGATGGCTTACAGGAATCTAAATATGCATTTCCCAAAGTTTTGCTGTGATATACAAAGTCTTTGATTATATCACATATTCAATGTTTTAATACTGTGACCTAAATGGGATAAAGTACTTGTAAACTCCCAGTAGAATTATGTGAAGCGGTAGTATTGTGACTGTGAGGAACGCATCGATTCGAGAGAGAGAGAGAGAGGCAAAGTTTGAGAAGAGTATAGATATAGCCTTAATTCTCTCCTCCCAGTCAATCAGTTTTAATTGGTGATCTGGTGATTGGTGATTGGGGGTAATAATCACACGTTTACACAATGAGTCACCGAGGAGGGAATATACCAAGATAAGGATCAGGGGTTTTATTAACACAATTACTCCCAAGACAACGAGTGGGATGACAACATACTAAAGGCATTAGGACCCTGGGGAACAAACAGGTCAAGTATCATCTTAGTCAAGAAAAGAAAAAAGGAAAAGAAAAGAAACAGAAATAAAAATTTGTAGAGGGACACGGAGAGAGAGAGAGAGAGAGAGAGAGAAAAAGAGAAAGAAAAAGAGACAGAAACAGAAATACAAATTCGTAGAGGGACATGAAGACAGAGAGAGAAATAAAAATTTGTAGAGGGACATGGAGCCAGAGAGAGAGAGAGAGAGAGAGAGAAAGAGAAAGAAAGCGAAATACAAATTTGTAGAGGTACATGGAGAGACAGAGAGAGAAAGAAAGAAAAATACAAATGTGTAGAGGGACATGGAGAGACAGAGAGAGAAAGAAATAGAAATAATAATTTGTAGAAGGACATGGAGACAGAGAAAGAAACAGAAATAAAAATTTGTAGAGGGACATGGAGACAGAGATAGAGAAAGAGAAAGAAAAAGAAACAGAAATACAAATTCGTAGAGGGACATGGAGACAGAAAGAGAAAGAGAAAGAGAAAGAAACAGAAAGAAACAGAAATAAAACTTTGTAGAGGGACATGAAGACAGAGAGAGAGGAAGAGAAAGAGAAAGAAAAAGAAACAGAAATACAAATTCGTAGAGGGACATGGAGAGACAGAGAGAAAGAAACAGAAATACGTACATGTAGAGTAACATGGAGACGGAGAGAGAGTAAGAGAAAGAAACAGAAATAAAAATGTGTAGAGTGACATGGAGAAAGAGAAAGAGAAAGAAACAGAAATAGAAATACAAATTTGTGGAGGGACATGGAGACAGAGAGAGAGAGAAAGAGAAAGAGAAAGAGAAAGAAACAGAAATAAAACTTTGTAGAGGGACATGGAGACAGATAGAGAGAAAGAGAGAGAGAAAGAAACAGAAAAAACTTTGTAGAGGGACATGGAGACAGAGAAAGAGAAAGAAAGAAAGAAAGAGAAATCAAGGGAAATAGGAAAAAAAATTGCCCTTGAAAAACTAAAATCAAGATACATGAATTAATACAAGTGTATACGCCTAGCTGTAGGGCTTGATTCTTTCAGGTGGTTCAATAATCGTGAAGGGAGTATAAATATTGATATCTTTTTATGTATCTTGAAACAATTATCAGTTCCGTTCATGATAATTATAAATTACTTGGGGAGAGAGATTTGAGTTTTATACAGCAAAAATACAATTTAAAACAGTTGTACTGACATTTTTGTATTTCTTTTCATGTGATAACTAGAGAGCTGTGAGACATATGTACAATACTACAAAAATCTGTAAATGAAAGCAATGTTTCTTTATCTGCCTTTTCTTTCTCCCTTGATATTCAATTATGAAATTTTACATGCATTTATTCATTGTTCTACTATTGCTGATTTACATTGGGAGTTTCTCTGCAATGCAAATCAACCTTGGGACTTGAAAGTTGTTCTCTTGCATAATGCTATCCCACAATTTCCCATATCTTACTTGGCACCAACTACAATTCTTTTTCTTTTGTACATAATTATAGCATTGCATATTGTGTCCCTTCTGATGATCATCCGACGCTACAGCTGTGTACTTATGAAGTCATGACACCCCTGTAAACTCATGTTTGTCAATTATCGTACGACGAACTGAAAAATAACAGGTGGAGATTTGAATTGTTGGATGCCCAGTGAAGTTTCTCTGCATTTTGAGGCATAGAAAGAGGGTAGAAACATGTATGATTGAGTAATTGAGACGAGAAGTAGACAGAGATTGAGAAATTTGAGAAAGTGTAGGATGAATCATTAATGTTTTATCGGCCCCTCTTGTTCTGTCCTTGCCATGGTTCAGGGATTAAAGCGTGTTTGTTTATCGCTTCGTAAAAGAACTTTTTAATTGTCACGCTGTGGAAGTTTTTGATGTCCTAACCAGGAAGTGAAAGGTCGTAGAGGTACATTTGCATCTTGGCATGGGGTACAAACCCAAGCAGGACACGTGTTAGGATGGGCGGCGCTGCACTCACGATTGGCACCCATCCATCCCTACGAATGGCTGCATCCTTGCGGCAAAATGAAGCAGGGAGCGGAGGGGTAAGGGGGAAGGAAACACCACATGAATACACTGGCTGATGGTTTCCATGGATATGGCTGATTTTACTCGAGGTGGCGCCTGCATGGAACAGTTGTCACACGCCGCTGTTTGTGTTTTCGCCTCTTTCGGTAGAGTTTGTCACCCACCATTCTCTATCTCGTCTCTGCTTCTTCACCTTTTCTCTATCCGGGTTGGATGGTTTTGCAACCTTTATATTCTCCAAATATTGTTTTCAGTACTGTCAATTAGCTCCTTCCTCTTTACTTGGTAAAAGTACTATAGCTATATCATCCAGTGTCCTTCCATAAACGTGAAAAGAAAATCTGTTCATGTCTCATTGTTAAAATAAAAGTATGACAAAATACGCACCTGTACGGATTACTTTTTTGACACAAGTGCTTGTTTCTCTGTCAGATATTACACATGGATACTGTTACTCCTCTGTTCAAGTTCTGTTTTCCAATTTACACAATGGTTTGTTCACTTAGTCCTTTGGTCTTCAGGTTGCTTAAGATCTCTAGGCTCAATATAATGAGTGGTGATTTTGAGCTGGACAATATTTCTTAAAATATGTTTTTAGCGCTAGGGTACTTTTTGTGAATACATTTTTTAATAGGTGTCCTTATATCCATTCCAAGAATTTTTCACAACCTTCATCTTCAGATTGTACAATCTTAAATTTCTGTAAACATTAGTTTGGTGTCTATCAAAAGTGCCAATTTCAAGTTCAAGTTCAAGTTTTATTTCAATTCAAATCCATAAAAAACATATAAGATACAGATTATATACAATATAGAAAACACAAAACACACACAAAATGGAAACATGTCTACAAATATATCGGAATTATAAAAAGTTAATCAGCATTAGAATGAATTGGGGAAACTGCAAATAAAACCATAAGGTTCTGTCAATATTTTACCAAGGTACTGCTGCTATTGTTTCAACCAACAAGACTGACAGTGTTGATCTGGCAGGCCTTCTGAAAGTTAAGGCCCATGCATTCAGATATTTGTTCCACTGTGGTTTTTATCAAACATTTAAATGAATGGTAACTTAGCACTACAAAGATCTTACTGAGCTCTGTGTTATATGATACAGAAATATGAAGTGTATTACATTTATATCATCCGGGGGGGGGGGGGGGGGGGGTTCACTGCAGCTTACCGCCGCATATCTGAACAAGGGTTTTGATGGCCTACAACACCAACATATCAAGATTGTTGGCCTTCTGATAACTTTCTCTCAACCAACCTTTATCATTCTTTGTTATGCATAATCACATTATCTCAAGAGTAAGATATTCATCTTTGTATGAAAAAATATAAAATGCCTTTTTTCCATGGAACAACTGACGTATCATCACAAATGATCTACTTGTATCATAAGGTGACGTGGAAAAACAATTCTACCCATCTGTTCAAGGCTTTCCCTGAAATCCACTTTATATCTCTATCCTTGCCAAAAGTTTACAAATTATGGCATAATCTTTTAATAGTAAATATTACATAAAGGAAAAGTATTGGAACTTATCGGTTGGAATAAATTGCATTGCATGCTCAGCTGGAGGACATGCTTTTGTTTTGTTTTTAAATAAAAGATTAAGAAATAGAGAAGTTTAAGCTATCACTATTAACAATTTAGAAAATGTACCTGAACTTGTTATGTAGTTGGAACCAGAGGAATGTATAAGTGTACAATTGCATGCTTATTGTGCACCTTCTTTTAGGTTTGTTGAGAGTTTATACATGTATGGTGGTTGTATTACATAGCCCAAAATTTCTACCAGAGGTTTCCAAACTTGAAATATGGCTCCACCTGGTTCAAGGTTTTCCTGGAATCCTAGTTCATTTCATAAAGCTTGCCAAAACAACAAATTATTTTGTCATTTGTTTTAAGGGGATGATTTTAAGTAACAAAACACAAACAAAGAAAAAATTGAGAATTTTTCTTTGATAAGATCAAATGACAATTACTTTTTTTTTAGTGCAAACTAAGGGGTTTCTAAAAATCAGAACTAATCATTTTTGCGAACTTGGAATTCTGTGAAGAAAAAAAAAATGTGACAATACTTTCATCACTTTTCAACATTTTCATCTTCAGGATAACAATGCCCAAATACCAAAGCTCCATTTAAAAAAAAACTAAGATCATTAAAGATGTCACGTTCTTTGGTTTTAGGGTGGCTTAAACGAGAATCAGATGAGCATTGCTGTTAAGTATTGTAATGATATGAATAATTCATTTTCAATCCTTGTAAAGGGGGAAGAAAAAAAGCAATGTCCCGTTTCCTTTTTTGTTTTATGATTCATCAAGTCATCAGACATTTGGTTTAATTGTAGAACCTTAATGTGTTCAATGTAGAAAGAATAGTTATAACTTCTTAAACTATATTTATGCATCGCTATTGAAAAGATAATGGTCTGCATCCTTCACTAACTACGCCATCTGTAGGCACTTTAATCCTGCTTTTCCCCGTTCTGCCAAAGGCGAGTATGGTCCAACATTTGGATAATTCCTCCTTGATCCAAGCTATCATTGTTTGGTTGGGCCCCTCCCAAACCTATCTTTAACCAATCACCTTCATACAGTTAGGATGATAATCTGTTCATGTGATGTAGAATTGTATTTCCTTGATCCAAATTTATTGAATGTGATATTCTTCTTCTTTCTTTGTTTACATTGGTAATAATAATACATTATATTTATAAAGCGCTTACATGTACCAGTAATACTAATGTTTCTAAGCGATCTGGTACTGTAGCAACACCAAAGTATTTTTCAATGGGCACATATTTTCTAATGATTTTTAGCGACCTTTGTTATGATGATAATCATTTACTGAGCTGATAACACCATAGCGGTAATGATCTGAATCTTAATTGTAATGATATTTGCAATCATGATGTCACTATGTACATCTGCTCAAAATGGCAGACACATTATTGACCAGACTATTTTGTAAAACAATTGAAGAAACAAAAAGGAATATGAAAGATAAGATGACACAGTATATCACCAGTGATAGCATCAAAGACACACCTACAGCCTTTAAACAAAAAATCAAAAGTGCATGCTTCCCATTTGTAGTCAATTAACAATTAGTGATAAAGATAGAGATGAAAACAAATCTTTCTATGGTTAATCATGTGGTTTGATTATGTTCAGAATTGAACAGAAGGATGTAGGTCTTAAACAATTACCTAGCAACCAAATTTTACAGTGAGGTTGTCTATTCTTTCTCTCTTTTCAATCCTAAACATTATTTATAGAATATCTCTAAATAGTTCTAGATTTGAATATAATTATTGTAATTGGAAGTGTAATTGAACATTAATGAATTGAATATGAAACAATTAACCAGCTGTAAATATAACATTTCTATGCAAAATCTCAATCTATGGTTAACCAATTTTGACTG
Organism: Strongylocentrotus droebachiensis; assembly: GCA_035222895.1. NCBI lineage: Eukaryota > Metazoa > Echinodermata > Echinoidea > Camarodonta > Strongylocentrotidae > Strongylocentrotus > Strongylocentrotus droebachiensis. Next base: position 21,761 of record JAVYIG010000234.1, on the reverse strand, counting down.
GCAAGATTTGCATCTGTACTATGGCTATTTTGTGGTCTCCCATTATCCTATACCTTTGTAATAGCCTGTAAATATGTTTGATATGTTGTAATACAAAAATGGTAATAAATTCATTCATTCATTCATTTATTCATTTATTTGTATTCATTGTATTGAAGATATATCATGGACATAATCCCTGGCACTTACATAGTGTCATCAATGTTATCTATTGTTTGGCTAATCCCAACATCAGTTTACAATCCATAATAGTCATTTTCAAGGAAAAATAATCAGCAAAACTATTGTTCCAGTCTAGTTAGAAAGTTGAAAATAACTATTTGGATCATAATTAATCCATTATGATACGTAGCTGCCAAACTGAGACAGTTGATGTCAAAAAATTGTTGCAACATTTGATCTGCAGTGATTGACATGAAGGCAAATGGATGTTCCTAACATTATAGTTGGTAATACAAATCAGGAGGGTTACTTTTATATATTTGCTGTTTATATGAGGAAAATGGAAAAATGAAGTTGAATTAGATTATTTATAGTCAGATTATTTCTTATATATTCTTTTAAAGGATAACAAATCAGGTACATATTTACATTTAATACCCTTTGGTAAATACATTAGACTTACAGGCAATTGAAGAGGCATTGAAAATCAACATTAATTTAAGCTTATTTATTTACAATTGTCAAACAGAGTTTTAATTTTTAGCAATGTATGAGAACAAATGGTGAGAACAATTGTGCAATGTTTAATTACATCACTCATTTTCCCTTTAAAACTCTAAGTAACCAATGACAGAGTGTCCTATTGATTGTTTCCTAATTGTACCATGTAGTAGGTCCATGATTGTACTGATGCTTTTTCCATGGACCTACCGGTATTTGTAGTAGGTCCATGCTTTTTCCAAGCAAACCCATAACATAAGCACCATTTACACACACACACAAACAAACACACACACACACACACACACACATCCACAAGTCTCAACAATTATTGAGAAATTTTTGTGGAGTCAGAACATGCTCTTGCAAATATCATTATCATCCTACAATTCTACAAAGCATTCTTGGGTCTACTCAAATCTATGAAAAAAATATGCATTGCATGATTTTTCAAAATATGTTGCAAGCTACATATGTATGTGTAACTTTTTTTTTTCTTCACAAAAAAAAATCATTTACAGTGTTTTAAAAAGATATTACTAGTATAGATTTAGAATTATTTTTGTGCATCTCTTGAAGTTACTAAGGGCGCGTTCATGCTTGATTTTGAAGGTAGAATGAGCGATCTGAAACGCTCATCGTAAACGCTCATCGTGATCGCAGTTCCACGGTGTACTGTTCATGCTTACTTCTCTGGCTCATCCAGGCAATTCTCCTTGTGTGGCCTTGTGTGACCTTCACTGTGCATGCTACGTAGACCCACTAGGGGTCAGTGCGTTGACCCTATTTAAACGCGTTTACAATTGTAAACGCATCTTTTTGTGAGTTTACGATCGGCGTTCGTGATCGCCGTTTTTCGGTGATTTTACAAAAGTAAGCTAAGACGCAACCGTGTTTTAAACTAAACGCGTAACAGATGCCTGATTCTGGCCAGAAAAAGTGAAGCATGAACACGCCCTAAGCTTACAATCTGCTTTGCCTTCAGGTTGTTTTATCAACAAAGAAACACATCAGCCTTGAAATCATTGTTTACACTGCAAGCAAAAATCATCATTTTTTCTCACATTCTGGTGTTTCGTCGGAAGTTACTAAGCAACTAACGGTTAACACAATGAAAACCCACCTCTCTAGAAATTTCACTTGTTTTTGAAGTGTAAATGCTCACTTTTAAAACAAGGTTGAATGGTTCCAGTTCTTGGTCATGTGACTCTCCTTACTTATTTGCTAACGTATACAGGGCAACGAAAATTCAGGCATCCACACCACTCACCAGAATGAGCAAACACCAACACATTTTATGGGTTTTTCCAGTATTGTAAGTGACAGTCCAAAAAAATAAATGTTTAAAAAAAAAAATTACATAAAGAGTGACAACTGATATACTCACTCATAAAAATGCATATTATTGAAAACTTGAAACTATGGAGGTAAGTCAAAGAATCAAGATAAATGCAGAGGCCAACTATACATAAGCATGAATGCTTAAGTCGATAGTAGCTGGGAAGGAAAGGGGGGGGGGGCTACATGATGCTGTTATAGGAGTAAGTAGGAGAATAGAGAGTCATGTATAAAGATTTTGTCTAGAAAGTATCTAAATAAAAAGTGGGAAAAAAGTAAAGAAAGAAAAAAGAATGCAAGTGTGTGCAAGTGGGTGTGTGCAGGTGAAGTAAGTGTTCAATGTTAACATTGATGTACTTTATATTAGATATGAATATGACTTTTCTTATTTTTGTGCAAATGTCAACTTATTCTTATCAATTGAACAGTGGCTACAAAATGCTAAGTCCATAACATATTACTTGAAGAAGAACAAAATTCAAGCTTTGCCTAACTTTGATTTCTGTGTACATTGTCTCTGTTGACATTGAGAAAACATTGAAGCTGGATGTATATGAAATTGAGAAATGTAAACTAACAGATTGATTGATTGATTATGTATATTATTCTGAAGTGTTTTCCTGTATACATTTCACGAACATCCACCTGATCATACATGATCTGGTTTGTACAGAGCCAGAAGGGCATTAATTCATATCACTCAAGATGTGGAGTTAATGCCCTTCTCGCTCTCAACATACAAGTAGAGTCAGAGTCCGAAAGGTTCATGAAAGACAGAATCATTTGGAGTGCCCTCACATTGACAGTTTGGAACCAGAAGGGCATTAGTTCATATCACTCAAGATGTGGAGTTAATGCCCTTCTCGCTCTCAACATACAAGTAGAGTCAGAGTCCAAACGGTTTATGAAGGACATAATCATTTGGAGTGCCCTCACATTGTCAGTTTGGAACCAGAAGGGCCTTAACTCATATCATTCAAGATGTGGAGTTAATGCCCTTCTCGCTCTCAACATACAAGTAGAGTCAGAGTCCAAACGGTTTATGAAGGACATAATCATTTGGAGTGCCCTCACATTGTCAGTTTGGAACCAGAAGGGCCTTAACTCATATCACTCAAGATGTGGAGTTAATGCCCTTCTCGCTCTCAACATACAAGTAGAGTCAGAGTCCGAAAGGTTCATGAAAGACAGAATCATTTGGAGTGCCCTCACATTGACAGTTTGGAACCAGAAGGGCATTAGTTCATATCATTCAAGATGTTGAGTTAATGCCCCTTTCGCTCTTAGCAGACAACATACAAGTAGAGTCAGAGTCCGAAAGGTTTATGAAGGACATAATCATTTGGAGTGCCCTCACATTGACAGTTTGGAACCAGAAGGGCATTAGTTCATATCACTCAAGATGTTGAGTTAATGCCCTTCTCGCTCTCAACATACAAGTAGAGTCAGAGTCCGAAAGGTTTATGAAAGACAGAATCATTTGGAGTGCCCTCACATTGACAGTTTGGAACCAGAAGGGCATTAGTTCATATCACTCAAGATGTTGAGTTAATGCCCTTCTCGCTCTCAACATACAAGTAGAGTCAGAGTCCGAAAGGTTCATGAAAGACAGAATCATTTGGAGTGCCCTCACATTGACAGTTTGGAACCAGAAGGGCATTAGTTCATATCACTCAAGATGTGGAGTTAATGCCCTTCTCGCTCTCAACATACAAGTAGAGTCAGAGTCCGAAAGGTTCATGAAAGACAGAATCATTTGGAGTGCCCTCACATCATCAGTTTGGAACCAGAAGGGCATTAGTTCATATCACTCAAGATGTTGAGTTAATGCCCTTCTCGCTCTCAACATACAAGTAGAGTCAGAGTCCGAAAGGTTCATGAAAGACAGAATCATTTGGAGTGCCCTCACATCATCAGTTTGGAACCAGAAGGGCATTAGTTCATATCACTCAAGATGTGGAGTTAATGCCCCTTTCGCTCTTAGCAGACAACATACAAGTAGAGTCAGAGTCCGAAAGGTTTATGAAGGACAGAATCATTTGGAGTGCCCTCACATTGACAGTTTGGAACCAGAAGGGCATTAGTTCATATCACTCAAGATGTGGAGTTAATGCCCTTCTCGCTCTCAACATACAAGTAGAGTCAGAGTCCGAAAGGTTCATGAAAGACAGAATCATTTGGAGTGCCCTCACATTGACAGTTTGGAACCAGAAGGGCATTAGTTCATATCACTCAAGATGTTGAGTTAATGCCCTTCTCGCTCTCAACATACAAGTAGAGTCAGAGTCCGAAAGGTTCATGAAAGACAGAATCATTTGGAGTGCCCTCACATTGACAGTTTGGAACCAGAAGGGCATTAGTTCATATCACTCAAGATGTTGAGTTAATGCCCCTTTCGCTCTTAGCAGACAACATATGAGTAGAATCAGAGTCCGAAAGGTTCATGAAAGACAGAATCATTTGGAGTGCCCTCACATCATCAGTTTGGAACCTGGGGGGTGTTTCACAAAGATCATAAGTTGAACTTATCTCTAAGTTGGACTTAAAAATTATGGGAAGCCATTAGCATCCTTGAAAATATATTTAAAAAAAATTTAGAAGGCATGAAATGTTGATTCAAATCATTCATATTTTCTATTATCATGGGAGATTTCATGTTCTTGATGTCGAATTTATGAAAAGACTAAAATACTTCAATTTCTGCTTTTGAATATATTTCATTTTAAGACTCCAATGGCTGTCCATAATTTTTAAGTCCAACTTAGAGTTAAGTTCTACTTAGGATCTTTGTGAAACACCTCCCAGGAGGGCCTTAACTCATTATACTTTAACACAGAGTTTACAGCCTTCTGGCTCTGAACAGATGATGTGTACTCTGCTGACGCTTATTGCGCTGTGGGCTTGAAATCTGGCTCTTCAATGGGACAAAATGCAATTCTTAATTTTGGGCTGAAGAGTAGCTTTTTTTCTTCTTTGTATACATGTAACTAAAACATGTAGCTGACGTCTTTCAAATATTGTCACCTTGATGTTGGTGCTGTCTCAACAGTTTACAGATTAGTGGTGTCAAATTACCAATTGTGATAAACTATAGACCTGGGCCCTGTTTCATAAAACTTATTATCAATGACAAGTTAAAATCCGGGGTTAAAATATCTGTTATAAGCTACTGAAATCATGGCATTTGATTGGCTCAGAGCGAATTGTCATAGAAATTTAGCACTTGTTATTGATAACAAGTTTAAAGGCACACTGCCATACTTGTAGCTACTTGCTCCCTCTATATAGAAAACTTCCCCAATCGGTGCCTGTTGGTCCCCCATGATCCTCTTTTTCTTATGTTAAATGAGAGCTGAGTTAATGAGATAGCCACCTGTCACAGTGACCTCGATGGCTCGCTGTGTGGTCTAATCCCTTCTAGCTGCAGTAGTAACGCCTACCTTTAATAGAACAGGGCCTCGGTTTGACAACAATGCAAGAGATACTTGAAAGTTAATTTGAGGTGCATATCATGTACCTGCTTTTCTTTCTCTCAAACTTTCCTGAATAATTGACAATTTAGAGTGAAACTCTGATTCAAAATCTACTGCACACATGAGGAAATATCAATACAAAGCTGCTTTGAAGTTTTTACCCCCTCAGGTGAAATATTAAACAAAATAATTTAAATACTAGCCATTATCAAGCATCCTTGCAGTACTTATACTACAATTTACTGGAAATCATGGATGCAATGTATCTTTTTATACATTGACAACAACATGCGACTATACTTGACATGTTTCTTTCCATTTTCCCTTTTGCTACCGAAACCGTACATGAACTTTAATATATGATATGGCTTATTTCAATTTGTGAATTCATCAGGCATTTGATTTCAGGTGTTACAACTTCAAAGCATATGGTTGAAATGATGTGAATGGTAAATCCCTAGGTATTTTGTTTGGGTTCTAGGATCGTTGAATGCACAACAGCACAACAAGAGATAATATGTGATTTAAAAAATATTGAAATTTCGCTCATCTACTTGAGAGCTTGATAAGATAATGTAATGACATTCCCTATTCCCTGTTGAGAGGAAGAAGGATGTTAACCGCTATCATTTGTACAGAGGTAATGCCCTTCTGTTTCTCAGCAAACGATATCCAAACGGGAGATCATGAGCCTCACTTCAGCACTCTATAGTGGTGATGTGATGTCTGTTCAAGGGAAACATAACATTGATAACAAACTCTTAATGAATGTGAAAAAATATAAGAAAAGGCTGAAAAAATATGAAAATTGTATGTGTGTATATCTTGACATCTCCTTTGTAACACTTCAAACATTCAAATATTGAATGTTTAAATTTTTGTTTTTATTGTCTTAGTTTTATTTCTATCATCATCATCTATTTGCTTAAAATGTATGAGCAACAAATCTTTGTATGTTTTTCTGTGAAAACTGACAAGATAGTCATGACTGTTGAAAAGGCAATTGCTTCAAGAAATGTTACATGTTTCAGTTAGTTATGCTCCAAAAGAAATAATCATGAATTATGTGCGGCTTAAATTTCATTTGAAAAATAAGTGTCGGAAAGCAAATATCGCATGTTTCATGCATTGTGAATTTGGGGTCGTTAAATTTTTCAAATTCAACTATGATTTGCAATATTCTCTAAATTGTGAAGAAAAAAAAATCATCACATCTGTTAAAGCTAGATTTTCTCTTTCATTTTGCAGTTTTACTCATACATTGCCTTCTTCTTTTATTTTGCCAATTTTATTTACATCAATAGGATGCAAAAGATGAGGTAAGTTTATCTTTTATTCAAGCTCGGCAAAACTTTCCTTGCATACCTCCTTTATGTTTACCAATGTATTATATTTCATGTGCTTTCTGTTTCCTTCACATGTGAACATTTGTAATGCCTCTGCTTTGTCTGATTATGATCTGTTTGGAGCCAGAAGGGCGTTAACTTGTATAATCTATTAAACACAGAGTTAATGCCCTTCTAGCTCTCATCTGATGATATGTGTACATTGCTGGGCGAATGCTTTTAAATGTGTATAAACATTTGAACCATGCATCATGGTCGACCCCCAACCCACCACCACCCCCCCCCCCCCCCCATGCAAAGAAGGGAAAAAAAGAATGTTTGCATTGGTATTTTATATTTCCTTCTTTTGCCTCTCTCTTTGGAGGGCTTACTGGTATGCTCTTTTGTTTTTGCCTACTTTACTTAGTCTGAGCATGTTAACACTTTGGAGACGACGGGCTTCTACAGAAGCCGAGATGTATCCTTAATTTATTGACAAAGTTTTCCAGCTTATTATTAGATATTATGTGCTAAAGTTCTTTGAAGTATTATCTAGATATATTCATTCATCTCATCTATTAAAAACATAATAAAGTTAGGTGGAAAAAAATCGAGAAAAAGGTGATATCATTTCAACTTTACCCTAAGTTAGTGTTCGGATCGAAATAACCGTACAGCTGGAGACGGACGCGTACGTGCGCGTCCGTTCTACATACTTGCCTTGATTCAAGGCTTTGGATTATTGGTTTTGTTGGTGAAGATGATTACATGGCGATTTTCCATCAGTGATTGGATGATTTTTGCTGGTCAATATGAGAGGGCGTTTTTTCCCACATTTCGATAGACGTGTTTTAGTTATTCATATAATAATATTATTAGGCCTATAGTAGTCCTATTCATAAAGACCTATTCCTTTTAAATTAAATTTGCGATTCGCCGTGTTTCACTTGGCTACAAATAACCAACCTTAATTACTCTAAACTGTGTAAGTAAAAAAAGTATGCTTTGATAAAAGGAGTTGGTAATTCTTCTCCCCTATGATTACCAGTGCCTTTTCATTTCATCAACTTGACCAATTTAGCGAATCATTCATGTATGGAACTCCTCTTTTATGAAACGCTTATCTCAGCTTATCTCAGGACCCTACCCTTAGAGGAACAAACGAATGTAAAGAAGTATCTACTTTGGAAGATTACTGTTTTGAAAGAAGAGGATGTAGGATAATTGACCGAGCTTTAGCAGAAGACAATCATTGTCATTGACAATAGGGGAATGAATGGAGGTATCGACCGATCTGCGCGTGCGGAGGTGCTTGCGCATTTTGTATTGTGAGTGTATTGAAAAGGAAAGACGTGAAGCTTCAGCAAAATAAGACGGCAATTTCCCTCAAAAATAACAGACCTTATTTTTCGTATTGAAGAACAAAACTTATATTTTTAGAAAGAAAAAAGTCTGATCTTTCATTTTTACATTTACTAAAAATCACGAAAATGACTGAATGAGGCGCAATGGTAGGCGAAAGTAGACTGTGGACTGTGACGCCATTCTTGTGGGCCATAGGTCAACTGGGCTAAAGCACTTTACACCTTGTCTGCTTAGTGCTAGAAGGGTGCCAACATACCTATTTCTATTTTAAGAACAACATATTTTCAGATAATTTTTTTTTTTTAATGTTTGTTGAAAGAACCCCACCTCTTAATAGCTTCTCAAGACTCTTTGTTTGTTATCACTTATCTTGCAATATTAACACGGTATCTATTCCAAAATCGTACTGACTTGTTCCTCTTATTTTTCTGCTCCTATTAGAACCAACTCAATATCAGGGTGGCCTAGCCCTCGAATATATCCAGGGAACGCCACCCGGATCTATCTGAGAACATGGACCTCTGCTCCCCAAAAACAACTCCCCTCATGATAGGATGATAGCTTTTTAACTCGCATTGTTCGTACTAATCATGCTCTTTCACTTGACACTTGCACCTATCCTTCCATTGTTTCTTTTCCCAGCCATGAAATGATTATCATGTAAAATTATACTGGGAAGGATGATATTAAAACACCTGTTATTTTATGGATGGAAAAGTATTCATGTCTACTTTGGAGCTTATCATTTTTATCTCCCTATCCTGTTATTGGTTTCTTTTTATTTTAATTGAAAATGAAGGGAAATGGATCCAGCTGAAGAATGAATTTATGTTTGGGCATTTTTTTAAATAGAATTTGGGGTGAATGTACCATTGACATTATATGAAAAAAAGGGACAGAATATTGTTCAACAAGTGGTCTTTCCAGCAAGGGAATGGGGCCCAAAGATCATTATATATATATCATTGTATATATATATATATATATATATATATATGTTGATTTCTTTGTTAACGGCCTCTTTCTCCTGTCTCTGTCTGTCTGCCTGTCTGTATGTCTGTCTGTCTCTTTGTCGGCTCTTGAGATATAGGTTACCCCCAGATCCCCAAGGGTCACAGTTTGGCACCCCTACCAAAATCCCCTGGTAGCTTACAAAAGTCACTTTGTATCAAAACCTACTGGGCACTTCATCTCTTCTGACACCAAAGATAGAAAAGGTCTTCTATTTTCATCTTTTCATCTTTTCAGTTCCTTCTAGATCTCATGTTGGGATTGCATTTGTATTTACTTCGATCTTTGAATTTCCCCTTCGTATTTCCCCCCACTCCTCTTGTAAAAAGGAAACAAACTTCATTTTATTTTCCCTGAGTCTCATTAGTAAAGGAGATGATCGAGATGGCTCAGTGGTAGAGCAGTGGTCTCGTAAACGGGAGGTCCCAGGTTTGAAACCAAGTCGATGCGTTAGTGCCCTTTGGCGAGGCATTAACCCTCATTACCAAGTCCCTCGGAGAGGACTTAAAGCCATCGGTCGTCTGGTTGGTTATTGACAAGCATACACATGCTTTCTGAGCAGTCCGGTAAAACAAACCATCAAACCAAACCAAATAGTTACCCCTATACCTTCCTAGAGGAATTGTATCCATTCATCTAATCATATATTTTGGAAAAATGAACGCAAGTTTCAGTTGATGCCTGCATTATGCTTCAAACAAGTGCAATGTAAACAATATGAATACGCTTTACGATATCCTCTGGAGCCATATAAGGGCATCAACTCGTTTATGTTACTACCCCCTCCCCCTTCCTTTGTGGCTGCAAACAGACTATATAGTCCATAATACAATGTATGTATGCTTTCATTGTTATCATCTTTAGCATTGCAATGTTTATGCTCCCCACCTCCTTCCCATCCCCTTCCCATCTGACCTGCCAACCCCCTCATTCTATACACAATCGGCTTTAAACTTGATATATATTATAGTCACTTATTATGAATACCTTTTGTATTAGTAATGATTATAATCATATGAAATATATATATTTTTGTATATCCCATTACCGGTATATAAATTGAGGCTTTGAATTTATGTGACAATGCTGTGTTTAAAAAAAACTATGTGAGTGGCCTGTTGATGATCATTGGACACATCTGTTGTAAACTTTCAGAATCGTCCATGCACTTGTAAACTATTTTTATCCCCTTGCCGTCGGAGGGGATATAGAAATGCTGCCGTCCGTCCGTCCGTAACAAATTTGGTTTCCGATCGATAACTTCAGTAATGTTTGACAGATTTTAATGAAATTTAATATGGAGGTACATGATATCAAAATACAGGCTAAATTCGATTTTGAAGTACGTAGGTCAAAGGTCAAAGGTCATAGCTCATTAAATATGCGAAAAATACACATCTGGTTTCCAATCGATAACTTCAGTAATGTTTGACAGATTTTAATGAAATTTGATATGAAGGTACATGATATTAAAATACAGGCTAAGTTCTATTTCGGAGTATGTAGGTCAAAAGTCATAGCTCATTGAATATGCGAATCTGGTTTCCATTCGATAACTTGAGTAATGTTTGATAAATTTTAATGAAATTTGATATGAAGGTACATGGTATCAAAACACAGCCTAAGTTCAATTTCCGACTATTTAGGTCAAAGGTCATAGCTCATTAAATATGCGAATCTGGTTTCCATTCGATAACTTGAGTACATGTAATGTTAGACAAATTTTAATGAAATTTAATATGAAGGTACATGGTATCAAAATACATGTACAGTCTAAGTTTGATTTCTGAGTATGTAGGTCATAGCTCATTAGATATGCAAAAACACCTAATTGTATATGTGAAAATGTGGTTAACTTCCTTGCCTAGTAATATAATAGTATAGTCCAATGGAGGTAACATGTTTTGACGTATATAGGCCATTTGTACCCTGCGAGGGGATGCTACGCTTTGCGTTGACTTGTAGTATATTGAACAATGTTTGTGTTTTGTCAAAATTGTGCATGCACAGAAAAAAATATTTTTGATATTCTAAACTATGTTTTTTTTCTGTTACATTACTGGTCTCCTCTCCCCCATGTCATAACACTTCACCTTTCTACCATCTTAAGTTGTGACAGGTGTATACATGCATTTATGTTTTCATGTTTCTCAGTAAAACCTGTGAAACATTGGAATCGATCTAGCTTGTAGAAATGTATTTTTCAGGCATACCATATTCAATCACCCAGAATTAGAATATCAAAATTCCCTCTAGGGGGCTTCGGGGATCACGACCAGACACAGAACCCGAGATTAGCTCACTATAAACTTCACCTGAGTCCTGTTTTCATCAGACCGAAGAACCAGGGAAAAAATTAATATTTATTTTTCGGGGGCTACTTTTCAAGCTAGCCTGCATAAAAATAACACTTTAAAATTTGTTTTGCATTGAACTCTATGCAAATTTACGGGGGCTCTTTTCTTATTTTCGGGGGCTCTTTTGGGCATTTCGGGGGCAAATTCGCCCTGAGCCCCCGTGTATTTTTTTCACTGCGAAGAACTAGCGCGATCTCAAATTATCCAGCTAATTTGGGTCTTCATCAGCCTGAAGCTGCAAATCTTGGCTCTGTCTCCAAAATAGCCCAGCAGCCTAATTTGCGCTAGTTTGTGATAAGCGTATCAGTCTGGTGAATACGCAATTTTGAGCTTTGGGGAAAATAGCGGGTTATTTTGCAACTGCAGTCTGATGGAGACAGGCTTCTAGAGAACTATGAACTTCAAGGTCATGGAACTGGCAGGCAGTCATCTTAACAGGGTGCCTTGATTAATCATCCAACCTTTCCTGCATTACAAGGAATCGTTACCAGTCAAAGGGGTCGTTCAAGGTCATGCCCACATCATTATTAATCCATTGAAGGCCAATTGCTTGGTTCACACGACAACAACGGACCATAAACGTAAATTTACATGTAGTCTTGTGGTTTTAAACTTTCAGGTCATCCATATATACTACTGGTTTTGGACACTTTAAGCTTAATCAAAGTTTTGAACCACAAGTTATTTTACAGTTTAATAGCGAAATAGTACGAGCCATGAGCCAATTAACTTCAAGGTTTCATCAGCCTGTATTTACAACGACTTAGTTTAAAACTCAAAAACTTGTTGTTTAGGGCTTGCATGAACATGCATCTGTTTTAGTTGGTGGTTGTTTAAAACTCTGAAGTTTTTCTTACTTAAAGCCCCACTGCGCTACTTATAGCTACTTGTGCCCTCTATATATCAAACAATGCCTAATCGGTGCCTGTTGGTCCCCCATGATCCTCTTTTTCTTATGTTAATTGGGATCTGATTTGATGAGATAACCACCTGTCAGTGACCTTGCAGGGAGGTCTAATTCCCCCTGGCCAAACTTGTGCAGACGGGCTTTAAAGTTAAAAACTTCAACAGTACCGTGTGAACCTACATGTAGCTACTCATGCCTCTGTGGGCGGAACACCGCTTTGTCTTTAGGGGGTGGGCTTCAAGGGGTTAATACTTAAGCCCTATGGGAACCCTTGACAAGGCCTATTATGACATCACTACTTCAAGTTAACATGCATGTGTGGGTAAACATTCTTACCTTTACGTCATGACTGTGATATACGTGTATTTGGAGAATATCGTTTGTTTGTTTGCTCTGTAACATCCACATATAGTTATTTTGTGTATTTAGAACACCACCCCTCTCTTGTTATTTATTATTATGACCCCATGCAATAACCTTTTCCATTTCCCATAATTTTCTCATTTCTTATTTCTTTTTTTCATATTTTCTGTTTCGTCATTATTATTTATCATCAAAATTTCTCTTTAAATTTGAATCTGTTTGCATTGACATTTTGGACCGAGAAATATGGACGAAATGTGAAAACATTAATAGGAAAAATGTACCCATTAGTAACTAATATCTAACATTCTCAGTGGAATATTGTAATTTAAATTTGTGAATTGTATCACTGATGCAATGGATATAAAAGCTCTTGGAGATTGGTTACCTCTAGGAATGGAATAACACACATGGAGATTTACAAAAAAAGGGAGGGGTAATTCTACTCTTTTCCCACTTCATAGGAATTCTATAAAGAAAACTATTCTCTAAAAATGCAAATGCAAGTTGGCTTCTTGTTCACAATATGTTTTCCTTCTTTTCAAGTAAGAAGAACATCTAATAATCATTTGGCATTTCCCGTTGTGATATCCTTTGTGATATTTAGAATGTCAGACTGATATTAAATCATTTCATGTAAACGATCCTTGTCATTTAGGGTTGTTTTTATGATAGGAGACAGTTAAACATACTGCGATGAAACGTCCATCATATGAGGACTGGCTTTTATGACCATCAAATATTATTGAAGATACTTCAAGCAAATTAAATGAAAAAGGAAAGCAATATATATCTCATTATTTGAGGATGCTTTTTCTTTGGTAGCAGACAATTTTTCGTCTTATGTCTTAGCAGACTTAATTATGATTTGTTCTACTAAAATTGAAAGTGAAGTCAAAGACATAGAAAGAAATACAATGAATGCATAGCCAATATACAAAAGAAATTAATTGCCATTGGTCTTCCCCACTGAGCGTGGTACCTAAGCATTTTTTTTAATGTGTTTCATTGATTTTTCTTGGCTTTTTAAAAATTCTACAGATGTTAGAATGTTGAAGTTCTTGCTGTTTTGCAAAGAGTTGATAAATATGAGAGTGAATTCTATATCACCATTTGACAGAAGAAGTTGTGTTTACTGATGCCTAACTTCACTGTACAATTGTGTTTCATTTAATTATTTATTAATGTTCATTTTTCTTGAGTGCTAAGAATGTGTTTGTATATTCATATGTATAATTAATAACCAATAACTTGAAGTCAGTTCCAGTGGCACTGACCTGGTAATTGAGGATTAATACCCTCGGAAGACCTTTAGTGCCCCACTTTGATTTTGAACCTGAGATCTTCAGATAAAAACGCTGCTGCTCTGATTGCTAAACCATCTAACGGCTCAAGATTTAGACAAAGTGGAGGTGTATTGGTCAAGAAAGTTTGTCACCTATTATGTCCTGTCCATTGTAGAAATGCCAACAGGTCCATCACAGTGAACTGGCTCATTTTTATGATCATCCTGCTTAATTGCCAAGACAACCACCCCAAGACCAGCGTGACTTAGCATGACTGTTCCAGCAAATGGCACGCATTGAGAAGCAGCTTCTCAGAAAGAAAAGAGGGAACCCCCAAATTGGAGCTTCTCTCTTGCAAATTACTTGCCCTTTGCTTGAAATAGGAAATGGGGGATGGCAGAAGAACGGTGTCTTCTTCTTAATCCAGGCCGGGATTAACCAGACCTTTTGTCTTTTCTATTTTGCCTTGTTTCACTTGGGCAAGACTTAAAAGGTAGTGATGGGCTTTGTGTCGTTGCACCTGCCGCACCTGTTGTCATGGCGATATCTTTTTGAGGTGTATGTTCCCCTAATTGTCCAGGACGGGAGGCGGCCGATGGAAGGAGGAGTCATCCACAGACTACAATAGTTTGGCTCATATGAATGCTCACTTGAGCGACTGCCTCATTTAGACATACCGGGAACTACATGTTTTGTATGCAAAAATGTATCTAGTTGTGTCAACAGTTACTTGTTTTCTTGTCTCAATTATATTACGAAAAATTGTCTCATGGTTTCCCCTTGACAACTTTAAATGGAGTTAGAATGATGGACCACATGTTTGACAAGTTAGTTAACTGAAAAATTTCCCAATATGCAAAGAAAATTAAGGTCATCAATTTCTCAAGGCTCTAATAACTTCATATTTGCTGACAGAAAGTTTTGCAGAGGGATTACTGCCCCCCCCCCTTATTACAGTGACACCCCTCTTCTTGCGGGGGGGGGGGGGGGGGGGGGGGGAGAGAAAGGACTAAAAAAGAAAGCCATTGTTCCTTTCAGTTACAAAGTAATGATTATGGAATGAGAATGATGTTATTTTAATCAGAAGATGTTAATAAAATTTGAAGTTATACCTGAAAAGTTTTTTTTCAAAGAAGAACATAGCAAAAATTTCCCTGTGACCCATCAAAAGGTTTTTCAGGAACTATGAATAAAGCTCTCACACATTGAGAGCAAGCACCTGAAGAAGTGCAGACATGACACGAACCAACGTAATCATCAAGATAATCACGCTGCAATTGCAACAAATGCTATTTGAACTTGGTGGGAAGGTAGTAGTAGTGGTTTCCTAGACACCCTCAGATGCTACTTATCAGCCATTCAGCTGTGTATCGCTCTGTATCAGGGTAAGCTGAGACGCGGGTCACTGGGGTGGGGTAAGGGTTATCAGAGGACTTGTCTGCCTCTTGTCTGCGGTGTGACGGAAGGTTAAAAAGTCCTATTCTGTGTTCAGACTACTGACATTCATTGTATCGCTATATGATTGTTGTATAGCAATACAATAAGTAATTACAATTATAGTTTGAACATCGTATAACGAACATTGCTCATCAAAACGCCTGTTTGGGCATTGTTTCAAATAAACACTTGATAAAGTATCAGTATTCTTTTCTCAAACCAGTTTCTTTAAATGGCGTTTCTTTATACGATGTCGTTATCTACTCTGTATGCTCTTTAAATATACAATGATTCTTCATATAACGTTTCTTTATACAAACTTTGTATAAATTTTCAACTGTCTGAAAAGGCTGCTAGTCAAACCCCTCCCACCTGTGTGGTAGGTAGGTGAAAGTGATCCTATCAGAGAAACCTTTTTTTTATAAAGTTGGAATATACATCACAGGATGTATCTATTTATCTATTTTTTTAAATGTTATATTGCAGTCATTGACTTTGATGGATGTGTCCAGACCTTGATAACATAATTGCCGTTCTGGTAGTTCATATATATCTTCTTGGGGATTAGGAATGAGCAGGAGTAGTATAAACTGTATTTAGCTGTAATTTATTTTAAAAAATGAATAGACTGTAAATAAAGAAAATTTGCTCTCTTAGTTAATCCTAAGAAAAACTTTAATAGTTTCCTCTAATGTACATACCGATATTTAGTTTTATCACAATTATCTAACAAAATAGACTAATCATATATATCTATTCCAGTGAGAAAGACACAGGAGTAGAGAGTTAGCTGAGAAAAGGTCAAAAAATGCTCTGGAAACTAGAGCTCTTGCAAAATATATATAAATCATAAAAACAACAAAAAATATTGAAATGTCTGCACAGAAATCTCAATGCTACAACCAAAAATAGAGTTAAGTTCCTTTGAAGAAAAGAGTGTTTTATGCTTATCTATTCTTAGTTTATTTATAGGAAGATTTTCTGTTGTAAACAGGTTTCAATTACTTCACTGTACCCTGTGACTGTCTGTTTAATCTGCAAGTCTGTATTATCATCCCTGATTATGTTTGGTACAAGACCGAAGAGATCAATCATAAAATCATCCTCATCATTGAAGAAGAATTGAATGTTAGTGGAAGAAAATGTGCCATTTCCCCCTCAGTCATTACAGAGGTGTATTGTTGTCTGCTCTGGGTCGATGGGACCTAATTGGACGTAGCACATTGAACCCGTGACTGGATGGGTCAAGATAATTGGGAGGGATCCCCACACTCATCACCCATGCCCCCCACACCTGCCCCCTCTTAAACCCCCTCTTCCCCTCACTCCTAGCCATCTCGCCAGTGAGTCTGAAAGTCGTGATACTCGGAGGTGCCCTCCCTAAGTTAAACCCCCTCTTCCCCTCACTCCCAGCCATCTCGCCAGTGAGTCGTGATACTCTGAGGTACCGTCCCGAAGTTAAACCCCCTCTTCCTCTCACTCCAGCCATCTCGCCAGTAGGTATGTCTTCATCAGCTCAAGATTGCCAAATAGCCTGCTATTTTTAATTTGGGAAATAATCCTGAAGCTACAAATCGCTTCTTCATCAGCTCGAAACTTGAAACTCAAGCTCAAGAAATTAGCTCAAAATATTTTGCTCAGCGTTCATGCATAGTCAAATAGGACAAATAGCGGGATGTTTTGCAAACTAGCCCAAGATATCTTGGGATGATTATCCTGACCAAATATCCTGCTAATTGCAACTTTCGGGCTGATGAAGATGCAAATTAACTGGATAATTTGCGATCAGGATAGTTTAAATAGCGGGATATTTGGCAATCTGGAGCTGATGGAGACAGGCCTAGTGAGTCTGAGTGCCATGGTACCCTGAGGTGGCCGTCCAGGCATAAGATCTTGTTTGAGGATCAGGATGGATTAGAATTGTCCATAGATATCTTGTGATTCACCATACCTCTAAAACAGATTGTCTTTTACATCTATCAAGGTACAAGGAGATCTAGACGCGCTCCTTCCTTCTTAAAACTAGTTCATAATTTATCTATTGAGAGCTAGAAAGACATTGATTATTTTTCAATAAAAGTTATTTCTCTTCTGGCTCTCAGCAGCCAAGTTTATCATTTAGATTGTTTGCATTTGTAGTTGATTATTCATACTCACATTCTGTTTTGTTCTCCCCTGCGCATTCCTGGATTAGCTCAAAATTGAATACAAATTTTGAAAATATATATATACTGCACAATGTATGGTTCATCTGACATTTCATCACAATGTATTGATCTACATTAGTAAATTAAAAAACTTTGAATTGAAATGGCCATTCAAGTAATGATCTGTCAGTACTGACTATTTAATGAAGTAAAATTAAAGATAAGTTTGGCATTGAGATACTTTGCTCAAATTCTGCTAATTATTTTGGAACTTTGAATATACATCTAATTAAGGAAATATCATCTGTCTACTCCATTAACAAAGCATTATTCATAACTGATATGCATTATTTATAACTGATATGCATTATTCATACCTGATATGCATTATTCATAACTGATAGGAATGACACAACTATGATTGTCCCTGTTGGTAATTCTTAGCAGGCTTAGCAGGGTATTCACCTCAATGTCTCATGATGTAATTAACAGGAATAATTAGAGGTAACGTACCTCAGGAGTTTGGATTAATTAAGGCCCATTGCAGGTGTCATATAGTCTTCCCTATGTAGAGTCATGTCTAATTAGTCTGACACATTATGACAAACAGAAAAGTGAAGGTTTCCAACAAATATGACAATCAAACAGTATGTGATAAATCAGGATAATGTATTTATACATTTATTTATGCCAATGCATGATTGGCAGCCAATAGCTGTACTGCTAATAACTTTAAAATTATGGAATTAAAACGTGAGATTATCTAAGTTTCCTGGGAATATCTTTACTATGGTGCCTAATAACTGATGGTTCAGTTTCTAGTAGGAACATTCAGAAATAATTATTAGGAAATAAGGTGAATATGCATGCAAAAAAATATTTCACCCCATGAAATAATTGATACATGAATAAATAAAGAGAACTGAATCATCATGACATGAATATGAATATTCAGTTATCATCTGTTGTACAACTATGAAACATATTCTTAATCAATAGTTACACAGGATGTGAGACATTTATACAGTCTTTACCATATCTTGTTCTAATTTTTTTTTTATGCTTCAATCTATTTTTGGATTTACACTCTATGAATATATATTTGTTTCCCTCAGAAAACTCAATTGATTTCGAAGAAAGGTAGAGTCAATGCTCTACTTATTCTATCCTATTATTTGAGATACAATAATTCAGTTATTCAAACTAAAAATACAAAAGATCACAAAATAAAATAAATAAACTTAACTTCCATTTGCATGATTCAGATTCAACACCTGTGGAGTAATACAATAAGAAATCACAATAAGGTCCATTGAACTTAAAGCCATTATTACCATGCATGCAGAGATGGACGGAATGATGGTTGAGAAAATACCAGAGTCAGACCTCAACATGGTGTCTTACACGACATCCAACAGTGTCTCTTTGTTTAGGGAACCTTATTTTCCAAGAAGATTGATTGGCCAAGAATCAATGACTTCCCATTTAAAAGAGAAAGTAAAATTTTCTTTATTTTTTAAAAGAATATGGAATTAAATATTTGTGGCTTTTTTTCAAAGTTCAGAAAGAGGGAAACTTAGTTTAGAATGATTTAAAATTATGTATTGCACAGGGAAATTTCTGCTAAGTGAAAAAAAATGTGGGAAGTGGGAATTATTTCAGTTGAAACAATAAGTCCTCTTTATCAAAATCATTGAGCTACATTCCCAACTATCACATTTTTTCGATTTAAAAAAAAGAAGAATCTTAAGAAAGCTGATGCATGGAAGGTTTAGAAGCCCAAATGTCAGATCTAGAAGTTTAAAACTCTCTGTCATACGTGACATGGTGTGATACACGATGGCTCAAGCAGAGATCTATGCAAATCTGTGATATGACCTCGTAGACTGTTTGAAAACATGGAAAGTGGGAATATTTGGAGGACTCTTTCTTGAGGAGAACCTTAAGAAATCTGACGTAAGCGACGCCCCACCGCGCCCCCTTGTGTCGGACAAGTCTCATTTCCTCTTAGATGCAGGGGAGACCTTCAGGCTACCACAGACTTGTTTGAAAAGTAAACTAAGAACCAAATGAACCAGTGGGAAGTATGGGTCTGTTGACTAGGTGTAGGTTTCTCCTGACTCTACGTCCGTCTGTTTGTTTGTTTTTATTTCTATACATCTGTATGTATAATTGTCTGTACATGTATTAATCGTAGACGAGTGGTTTTAGAGCGTGACTTGAAATGCAAAGTTTGTGGGTTCGAACTCGACATGGCACTAATGTCCTTTGGCTAGGCATTAATCTACATTTGCTACTCCATACCTAAGAGAGAAATGGGTACCTGGTAGGATGACGAAAGCCTTTGTATTAGTAATTTCCCTATGCCCTCACAGTTACCATATGATAGGAATACTCCCTAGGGAATCCAATGACCGGGTAATAATATCTGTAAAGCGCTTAGGGATTGTATTTCGTATTAAGCGCTATGTAAGTCCACATTATTATCATTATTGTGTTAAGTTGTCTGCTGATTTAACATTAAGATATTTGTCTTCTTTCATTTATTACACCAAGTATCCCTTTATTTTGATTTCCTTCCTTCTTTACTTTGTCTCACTGTCTGTAATTCTGTCTACTTATATGTCTGTTTTTCTGTCAGTATGTTTTGCTTTATCCTTTTAATTTATCTACACCCTTGTTTGCATTATTTCATTAATTTAGGGGAATTGTCTGTCCATCTGGTGATATACCATCGTATGAATTTCTCCTTTATGACTTTCTTGTCCGTCTTTGTATCTCTTTGTCCCCTTTCTCCTTTTTTTGCTGTATCTCTCTATCTTTCTCTCTCTCTCCCTCTCTCTCTCACGCTCTCTATTTGTATTTTTCTTTTTTATTTGTTAACTGTGTTTCTTTTCTTTTTTGATCATTCTGTTTCTTCCTTCTTTTTTTTAGTTCATTTTTTTCAAAGCTTTCTCTGTGCTAGAATTTGTTGGGAGGCATTAGACAACGTGACATTTAGACTTAAAAGCTTTTCTCAGCTATATGTTGTACGCAGAAAACCAAAATTTTGTATTCTTTCATCAATATTCGACTTCAAACACTTTTGTTTTGAAAATCCTTGCAAATATGTGTCTTAAATGACTTCCTCTTTCACATTTTGATACAATTTAAGTGAAATTGTTGGGCTCCCAACACTTTAGAGGAGCTTTAACAGGATGGACTTCCAGATTGTATTGGAGGACTTACAAGAAATATAGAGTTACTTGTAGTGGAACAGTCTTCAAATTTCTTTATAGCAGAAACAATAATACCTCGTGGACACAGATGGAATTCAATTCTTTGTTCGCAAATCCTTATATGGGAGAAAAGCATATTTGTAAAAATTCAGGAAAAAATTATATGAAATCAAAAAAGTTTTTCTTTATTTGAGGGGAAGAGAGAAATGCCTGGGCTGGAACTCGGGTTAAATCCACATGCCAATATCAGCAATCAAAACACAGTTAGGTACACAATTCTAATTTGTTGGTGATGGGGGCTACTTTGTTGAGGGCCGATGCTTGCCCCAGGAGCTGTGTACACAAATCACGCTGCGCCCATTCAGACCTGCCAAGAAAATACAAATTGCCCCCTTCCGGCTGAAATGTTTCACCTGAGAAATACTCGGGGCATATGGAAAAAGAGAAAGAGAAACAGAGTAGAGAAGCTGGAGAGAAATTCGTTCATAACCTTTCTTAGGGATTTAAGTTATATTAATTTTTGAAGTAAAATTGAGATTTTAAATTCTTGTCTTACTTTTGTTTTTTGTGTGCATTTCTTCAAACTTATCTTCAAACTTATCAACGTGAGATTTATTTACCTTTTTTTTTTCTTCCCCATCCTAATAGATTGTCTCTTTATCATTCTCGCTCTTCCCCCTTCTCCCCCCCCCCCCCCTCTCTCTCTCTCCCTCTCTCTCTTTCTCCCTCTCTCTCTCCCTCCCTCTCTCTCTCTCTCCTCTCTCTCTCTGTTTCTCTCTCTCTCTCTCTCTGTTTCTCTCTCTCTCTGTTTCTCTCTCTCTCTCTCTCTCTCCCCTTCCCCCTCCCCTCCCCTTCCCCCTCCCCTTCCCCT